>WEIS01019505.1:18673-65500 GCA_013389965.1 Todus mexicanus | reverse complement strand
GATAAACGAAGAAAAATCAAATACTAAAATAATGCAAGAGACAAACTAATGCCAAGAAGCAAAGCATGCCAAGGCAGGCCCAGCGGCGGCGGAGGGTGAGCCGTCACTGGCACAGCCGTGACCTCCATCTGTGTCTTGTTCCCGTGTCTTGTTGCGTTTCTACCATGGCCGGGTAGCGGCAACATCGTGGCTTCGGCGTCCTGTGTCGCGTTGGTGCATTTCACTGTCAGAGCAACTTTATAGAAGCCATATTAGACCACGGTGTGCCGGGACCCTCCAGGGCGGGTCTGCAGGTAGAGCCATGCCCCCCTTCTCCCTCTGCGTTTGCCGTCCCCCTGGTTTTGTGGGTCTCAGCAGCAGAGCCGGGCTGCCAGGACAAGCCGTATTGGCCACCACCTTGGTGGCCACAGATGCCACCGGCACACCAGGGTGGGGCAGAACTGGGCATAGATGCCAGGGGTGACCTGCCGGGGACACTTCAGCAATGGAAAATCTGGGATGTGGCAAAGATCTGGTAGTGAAAAGGTTTTTGGGAGGGATTTGGGTTATTTGTGCCACATCCAAGTGGGAGGTTTGTGTTTTGGGGATGAGAGATGACACTCCCTGCTCCCGGTCGCACCGCAGTGCAGACCCAGCCATGGCCCAGAGACGCTCGGCTCTGGGCTCCTGTAGTTAAAAGGAAGAGAATCCGTGAGGCTTGGCAACAAGCTCGGCTTTCTTTTCCTTTTTTCCCCTCAGAATTCAGGAGGCAGGAGCCAGCTCCTTTGGGAGCCCCAGGCTCGGCCGCTCCTGGAGTGAAGGACCCCCTGCACCGGCCCCGCTTTGCCCCGTCCCGGCCCCCGCAGCGCTCGGCTCCGGCGGGAAGCTGCTTTTAGAGCCCCCTCCTCTTGTGTGGACTCTGTCGTTTTCCGTCTCTTATCGTTCAATGGTTATTTTGTAATGATCTCTGTCTCCTTATTAAAGAAATGAGCTGAAAGGAGCCTCCGTTCCCTTCTGGTCTTGCTGCTGGGGCTCAGCGGGGTGTCCACGGAGGGAGGCAGGTCCCAGGGCTGTGAGCCCAGGCACGATGGAGGGATGGAGGCCTGAGGGGAACCCAAAGAGGGCCCTGGTGCCCCTGAAACATGAGGGTGCTCATGGTGGGGATGCCTCTGGGCAAACTTGAGCCCTGGTGCCCTGGCTGAGTGTGGCTGGCCCAGAGAGAATCCCGGGCTGGTTTGGGTGGGAAGGGACCTTTCAAGCTCCTCTGGTCCAACCCCCCCTGCAATGGGGCCAGGGATGGGGCAGCGACCACCTCTCGGGGAGACCTGGGCCAGGGTTTGGTCCCCACCCCCAATACACAGTTTGGTCCATATATTCACATGTAGGTCCCACTCTGTTTTGCAGAGGTGCTGGACATCCCAAACCCACAGGGAAGGGCTCAAGCTGCCCAGACCCGAATACCAGAACATTTAGAGGTTTCCAGCAACCTCGCTTGGAACAAAGACTCCAAGATGCGGCACCAGCGCCTCTGTCTGCTACAGGTTTGTCCTGACCAAGCTCCTGAGCCAACATGGGGCTCAGCACCACGGAGGGAGCTGGTCCTGAGCCCCACTGTGGTTCAGAGGTGTCACATGGGTCCCTCTCCAGTCCTGGCGGGTGGCTTTCAGGGATGGACATCCGCAGGTCTTTCATTTGAGCATTCCCTGAAGAGGAACATGGGGGAGTGTTGTTCTTCCCACGTGGCAACCACAGCGGGTAAGTAGCTGCAGAGCATTTGTGCTTTTATAGCCCACCAATACTGGCAATTCTGGGAGAAATGGATCGTTTTAGGCTAAAAAACCTGAAGCTCCCAAAAGACGGAAGCAAACCCAAAGCTTCTATTTTATCAACTCTTCTTTTATTCATTTATAAATACTGTTGTGTTTACAAGCATCATAGATGTGAATATTATTCCCAAACTTTCAAACACATAATAATACTTATAATACTATATAACAACAACCAGTAAAACAAAAATCATTCATCTCAGGGTTTGAAAGGCCACTCAAAAGTTGCATAAAAATACATTCTCTCCCCATCTTGTAAGCTAGTCCTGCTTCTCCAAGGAGTTTATTTACAAAGAGCCATCATCAAACTCGCAGCCACGACAGGCGGGTTCACCCCAAGCAATAAAAATAATGAATTCACCCCAAGCAATTGCTTAGAAAAAAAAAAAGCTTGTGTTCTCCAGCAGAGAGACCACATCTGGCAAATGCTCTCGTTCAAATAGGGATGGGATTTAAAATCGACTCGCTCTGTGCTCTGTCCGAAGCGCGGAGCGCGAGCGTCCCACTCGTCCCCTCCTCAGTGCACTGGTTACGTCAGGAGTCAAGTGAGACCAAAATAAAAATAAGAAACCCATTCTGGAGAATTTGGTTTGAAATCACATCGTCATCATCATGAAACCCTCAGAGCTTTGGCTGGTCAGCGAGACTGAACTGTTGGTAGGTCCTCTACCCTGGTTAGAGTTCAGGGACACAATCCAGTGCTAAGCAGATGCTTCATCTAAAGTGGTTTGGCTTTGCAANTGTGCCGTGCATGAACAGCTCTGCAGGCTGAAGAGCGGTGGAAGAAGAACCTCTGTCCAGAGCTGTCAGAGGGGAAACTGGCAGCTCAAAGAAGAGCTAGAGAAGTGGAAATAAGCAGGATGGGGAGGGGGAAAAATGGAGAATTAGGGAAAAAAAGAAAACCCCAAACAAAGAAAAGAACCCAAGGGCGAGGAAAATAAACACGCTTCCTGAAACAATAACCAGCAAAAGGTTCCCAAAAGCCCAGGACTGACTGACAGAGAGAAATTTTACCCTGTTGAGCAAGCTCAAGAATTCTGCTCATATTCAAGTATCTCATCTATCTTTCTCACAGCAGAAGGAGTCCCACCAGCCTGGTGGGAGCCACGAGCTCAGCCAGCAGAGGTGCCCAAGAACGTAGGTAGAACTTCTTCATGGCAACCTCCATGTTCGCTGACTGTGACTGCAGCTCTCCGCCAGACGGAGCAGGGAAATCAGAGGACAAAGAAAGAATAAATATGGAAGGATGTAGATGGGAAAGTGATTTGGACACATCAAGACGTTGGTGAGAGGGAAGGTATCATTCGAGAGGAGTCTAATCAGGGGAAGCTCAACAGACCTGATGACAGGTTACCGCTGCTGTCATCAGAATCACACAGCACATGGAAGAGCCGCTGTCTAAATGCCCATAAAGAGAACAATGTCAAACTGTTCCGAGTACATAAAACATTAAAGAGGTGGGTTTTTTTTTTTTGAGGTTTCCTTCAAGGTCAAGGCTTATTGCAAGCTTCTGACAGATTAAAAGACTTTCATCCTAGTGATAGTCACCAGCATGCCCAAGGGTAGCTCCTTGTCTCTCTGGCACCGATGCACCCACACTTTTCCAAGGTGTGCAGGAGGACAAGTGATCCCTGCTTCATGCTCCTGTACCCTGAAATTCAGCTCTGCCAAGCTCCTTCACCCACAGATGGGTGGGACTGGACTCTGGCATTCCCCCTCTCTGTGAACAAACCACTGATGCCTTTCACTTGGTCACCCTCCTGCTGCAAGCCAAAGCGAAGAACCTGAGACACCAGCCCAGGCTCTTCTCCAGGGCATGGCAGAAAAAGGTCCCAGAGGGCTGGCAGGATGGGGCGGCTGGTTTCTGATGTAGACACAGATCCCTGCAAGGTGATTCCGAATATGAAAGCAGCAGAGGATCTCTAGGGGTTTGAGGCCGTCCTTCGGAAACCTTGGCAGATATCTGAGATACATCCTATCCTGAGGAGCACAAGTCCAGGTACAATTAGTAGATGCTACTAATGAAGACAGGAGCTCTGGAAGGACACAGTGATGGGTGATGTTGAAACACCCATGCTGCAGAGGAAGGGCAGGGTGAGGGATAAGGGGTCTGATGCTGAGTCAGCACCGCTGTTACTGAACAGATTTGAAATCTTACATTAAATAAAAGACTTGGCCCTACTGGGGCAGGAGGAGGAGAAGGTCTCTGTGCAAAGCAGCCGTCGTCAGCCTGTTACAGAAATCAGCCCTGGTGGCTTTCACAGCATCATGTTTTAACCAGAGTCCCACATCTTGGGGTGGGGTTGATGTGATCCTCAGAGTCCCAGCCCATGTTCACATTTCCCACTGGTGAAGGGCTTGGATGTGCTGGATTAGTTCTTTGGGTGTCACCTTTTAAAGTAGGAGCTACCTACTCCAGACTGGAGTCCAACACCACATGCTGGGCTTCTGGAAGAGGACATTTTGGCAGCTCAAACCCAGTCCTCACGTTTCTCTTCTCCCTTGAATAAAATGTCCGAGATACCACAACATGCTTAAATTAAAAATAATAAAATGCCGTGTGTGTGTGTGTGTGTGTGTGTTGGGGGGGAATAAGGGCAGAGAGGGAATGTACAGCCAAGGGCAGGGCAAGGCAGGTGGACAGATTGATCCCACGGCTGAAATGCTTGCTGTACTGGACAGGAGGAAAACAGGGGGTGGGGGGTTGTTGTTGGTGGGGTTGGCAGCTCGTGTAGGGCTCCCCTCTTTGTCCTGCCTTCGCTCAGGATTCCTACTTGGAGAGCTTGCTGATGACACGAATGAGGGCTCCGTTCTCGTCCTTCAGCCTTTGGTTGTCCGACTTCAGCTCTGTCAAAATCTGCAGGGAGACAAAGACAAGGTGGGATTTATTGCAGCTTGGTGCTGCAGCAGGACCAGCCCCACGGCTCAGTGGGGGCAGCAGCGACCGGACAGCGACGGGGCATCGCTGTGGCCAGGGCGGCACCTGGATGCTTGGCTTGTGTCCTTCACACCACTCAGCAGCGTGCAGAGCTTTCCTGACTGCAGACCCTCCACCCAGCGCCCTTCTCATGGCAGTAATTTTTCTGTAAGGTCTCCAGGATTTTTACAAGCTGGGTGTCAGGTGTGGAGGGGTTGAGAGGGGACTTGAGCACAGCAAAGAGCCCGGGAGTCCCTGGAGCCAGGAAAGCCAGTGGTGAGAAGCGATGCCACGGCCCCAGCACTAGGTCAGGACCAGGCTGGGAAGGTAAGAAGCATTTCTGAGCTGTTCCATCCCAAATCTGATCCCAGAGGCTACAGAAGGCTCAGCAAATAATGAAAAAGCTGCGTTTTTTTCTGATTTTTTTGTTCCATTTTGCCAGAACTCGAGAGGAAAGTAAAGGTTTGAAATTCTACCTCAGGACTGGGCCAAGCCTGGCTTCCAAAATCTCTTCAGAATAAACCCAGATCTCTTTGGGATCTGGCAGATGTCTAACACAAACACATCAGAGGCCTAGTGGAACACACCGACACTGGAGATACCTCCTTGGTGCTCAGTTTTGAATGCTGGAGCTCAACCAAGGCTTGCAAGAAACAAAATCCAAAGAGCTTCTAGTTGGAAATAGAGGAAGAAACAGCTTTGATAGGATTTTTCCAGCGTTTCCCACTGGCAAAAGCCCTCCCGACTCCTCTTGCTTCCCAGGCTGCAGGTGGGTGATGTTCGGTGGACTGTCCCCAGACACTCAGGGACTAGAAGGAGACCCTGCACTCCTGTCCTGGGGTGTGACACAGAAGGTTTAACTCACACCAGGGGTGTCAGCAGCCCCGAGGGTGACAAGCCCCAGAACCTGCTAGGGCATGCCTGGGTGGAGCAGAGGCATGAACAGCACCAGGATGAGCTCAGCGATGACGTCTCTCAGCCAAGGTGGATCTTAGAGGAATTCTCACAGATTCAAAATTCCCTCTAAACCTTCTTCTTCCTCCTAAACTGGAGTTCGAGCTCTGACCACAACCTCCTGCCCTCCTCTCATTGGCCCTGCCACCGAGCGCAGGCAGACACCAGCTCCCTCCGGTCACAGTCAGGCCAAGCCAAGCCCATCCCCAACATGCCCAACCCTGTCCCCACTGGTGGTGGCTGCTCCAGATGGGAGGTTCTGCAAGAGAGGAGGAAAGTGCAGCAGGGTGGGATACTGGAGAAAGGGTATGATGGGCTGGCTGGAGCTTCAGCTTGTGATGCTTAAAAGCATCTCACTGGACTCACTGGCAGTGTGACAAGCACATCTCCAGGAGAGCGGTGTCACCAGAGTAGCAGTCACGACTCCTCATGCAACTTCTCATGACCAAATAAGTGGCATCACCCATTACCAAAGTGTTCAGGAGCCCAGAGGAAGGGGGAGAGCACTTGCTGTCTCCCTCTGCACTCCTCCTGAGCTTCCGCTAACATCCCTGACACAGCACGGTGCCTTCCAGTCCAGGGCACTGCAACAGGTCAACCACCTACTGAGGTCTGTGGACGGACAGTCTCTGTCCTCTCTATGTCACTGCCTGGGGTGGCCTTGCAGTCTCGAACATGCCCATCACTCCAATAAGAGGCAGTCCTTACATGAAGTCCTGGCACTTGCTTTGGTAGAGAGAATCTGTCACAGGTTCCCAGAAGCACCATCAGAGAGCAGCCACCTTGGGTCTACAGCTTACTGGAAGCTCTGATGGTGGCTTCACCTCACGCACACACTCCAGTGCAGCTCTGGTGATTTATTCAGAAAGGAAAGAGCAGAAGGACACGTAAATCAAGAGCTTCTTGACAAGCTTTCCAGCTGTCACCCTGCTCCATCAGCTTCCAGCAAAGCTTTCTGAAAACTAAAAATCAGCCTTATAGAGCTTCATTCCTCCTTTCGAGGCAAAGAAGCTCAGGTCAGGTAAAAGAAACAGTGTGAGAAGCAGGCTGGTGGTGCAAGGGCCTGAAAAATAAAGCTTTACCAATGTCTCACTGGAAACGGTGTGGAGGGACGTGGCACAGGCCGCGGGGATGGCAGAGCTGACCACGATGCAGCATCAGCATAAAGTGAGTGTTGGGCTCGAGGCTGGTGCGAGCAGTGGTGCTACCTGTGACCCCAGAGAAGGTGGCGCTGCAGACGTGATGTGGGTTTGGGGAAATGAGGCTCTGAAAAGCACCCCTGCTGCAGAGCACGATAAATCTGTCAGAGTTTGAAGCAGCGCTATCACTGTACGGCTGTGACGAGACACCGGGGAGACAGGATTTATCGGTACCAGCACCATCCAGTGTTAGACCTACTGAACGAGTTTGAAAAACCCCAGCAGAGCTTGCAAACAGGCAGCAATCTCCAGCTCGAACACCGGCAGTGAACCACAAACCTACAAGCAAGCTGGGCAGGAGCAATGGCCCGTGCCCCAGCCAGGCTGCGCAGGACATGGCACGGCAGAGCAGGCAGGCGCTAGCGGGGGAAAGCCATCAAGCCAGTGTTGCCTGGGAGAAGAAGCGAGATTGGTGAACTACGGTTTGTGCCACATTATTTCTCTGAGTCTGGAAACAGTTCTGCTCAAACTTCCCCTCTCAGATCCCAAAGCACGTTGGAAAGGAGAATGACTTCAACACTCAGGGTTTGTGCGAAGGGATGAGTCAGTGACAGGTTCGAGGATACGTTTGCAGATTTACACCAGAACAATAATGAGATCATTTCATCTGACCATCTGCACAATTCAGGCCACCCAACATGAACCACCCCCTCTCTCAGCCCCCGTGAGTCACGCGTGGCCCTGAACTGAGACTCCTGGAAAGGGGAAGCCACACTTGCCCTGGTTAGTTTGTTTCTATGGTTAATCATCCTCGATATAATTTGTGTGCTAAGAATAGATTTTTTTGTACCTCAGTGTCACTTCCAGCCCACGAGAGCACATCGCTTCTTCCTCTCCTAAAAAAAAATAGCTGTGCCTAAAGGGACCTGAATATCCCCACTAACCTGCAAAAGACAGGGAGGGCCCGAAGAAAGAAGCATCTACAGCTTTATTTTAGCACTGAACCAATGAAGGAGCAAGAAAGAATGTAATTGAACTGCGTGATGTGCCAGGGCAAAGCTTACGGGACGCTTGTCCTTGGATTTCAAACACTAATTGCTCTGCACTGAATTTCAAACAGAAGATGAAAAAAAGCCAAGTGCACCTGGTCCAGCTCCTGCCTTGTGGCCAGGGCGCAGGAGGTGCAGGGGATGCGGCGAACTCAGACTCAAAAACCTGTTTGAAATGAGGGAAGGAGCTTGTCCTCTTTGCTCAAGTGACCAAGACCCGCTGAGGTCAGCCCAGTGGCAGCTTTTCTAAAAAATCACCTTCCTGTCTAAAATGTTCATTTTTTATAACATCGCTAGAAATTTATTACATAGCTCACTCTGCCTTTGGATGATCTCATTCGCCTGTCACTGAACTAAGCCCAATTGCAAAAGAATTCAATTATGAGCAGACAGTGGCAGAAAGCATCTATTTTGAGGCAAGGTAATGGGGAGGGAGCTGTTGGCCATCCCTTGGTGTGGACACGCCACTCAAAGCTGTGGTCAGTGTGGAGCCACAGGGCAGCAGCTGATCCATCACAGAATCATAGAATCATGGCAGAGGTTGGAAGGGACCTCTGGAGATAAGAGGCCAACCCCTCTCCCAAAGCAGGATCACCTAGGGCAGGTTGCACAGGAACCACGTCCAGGAGGGTTTTTAAAGTCTTCAGAGGAGACTCCACCACCTCTCTGGGCAGCCTGGGCCAGCACTCTGCCACCCTCACAAATGGACCCTCAGTAGCCATCCCAGCGTCACCCGGCCAGCCCTACACCCTCACATCAGGGTGGGGAGCCTGTCCTCCTATTCCTCTCCCAGATGATGGGCTCCATGAGGACAAGGCAACCCCCCGAGGTGGTCAGTTAGTAAAAGGGCGAGTTCAGCAGCGTCTGCCAAGCAGAGCCAAAGTCAGCGGGACTGGACAGAGCCTCCAGCACCACTCTCCCTTCAGCCGGGCAGCAACGCCATGCGCTTGGCTTTCGGAGGATCCGTTGCCTCATGCTGCTTATGAGCCACAAGCTTCATCAGACACCTTTGAGAGCAACAAGGCGAGAGGCAAAACAGCCCGGCCAAGGGAGCGGAGACCTGCCTGGAAGAGTGGAAGAGGGAGGCGAGATGAGCCGGAGGGAAAGCAGCTACAGCTCCTCTGATTCGGAGGGCTTGGCAGGCAGAGAAAGTCTGGCTACGACCCGGGTCAGAGCCCTGTTCTCAGCCAGCAGTTGCTCATTCATCTGCCTCAGAGTGTGAATCTGTTTGAGCTGGTGGAGATTCTGCAGAGAGTGAGAGGAACGGACGGAAAAAATACAGAGAAAAGACACCACAGAGACAAAAGGGCACAGAAAGGTGAATTTAGTCCACAAGCAGTAACAACAACAAAAAAAAGGAGAATCAAAGAAAAATGAGTAGCAGGGAGTGTTGGATGGGCAGCAGCTCAGGGGAGAACAGGGGGAGACTTTCAACACACTGAGGGGGTTTGGGGAACCATTCCTTTCCTTGAGGCCCCCCAAACCTTTCAAAGGGTCAAATAAAGGGATTTGCCACCACAAAGCAGGACAGTCTCCTGCAGGTTATGTTCTAGCTCACCCAGACGGCTCTAGCAGCACCAAGGCCCTGGACTGAGGAACTACTGGGAGAACTGTCCCCATTGACTTACCACCTACAGAGGCTTTGAAAATGCTGCTGGAAACCAAGAATTTCTTTAGAACTCCCTTTCTCCACGTGTCTCTAAAAGCTAAAGCAGTCTTGGGTAGCAAAGAGCAATTGGAGCTCTATGGGAGATGTTAAAGGCACAGACTGAAGCACCTGCCAGTGTCACTGTTCTACAGCAGACCACTGAGACACGGACTGCGTCTGCTGGCACCCCTTGTCCCTGTGGCTCCGGGGTCTGTTCAGGCTTCAGTCCTCCTGAAAGGTCTGGGGTGTGTGAGGGTTTGTCGTCTCTGCCTAGATTCATCTCTTCTCTGTCATGGGGCTCAATTTACTTCTGATCTCCAGAGGTGAAAATTAAGAACCTTAGACTGCTTCTTTCAACTCGAGGAGTTTGAAGGACGATACCTCACGTGGAAGCCGCAAGAAAACGCAACATTCACAGCTACAGAAGAAACAAGTGGGCAAAGGATGTGTTGAAATCGAGCCCCGAAGCTGGGCTAGCACAGGTACAGCAGCAACAGGGGAACACAGACCGTAAAAGTGATGAGGATGGGACAACCGGAAACTGGTAAAGCTACACAGACATCACTGCTCCTACAAGGACAACATTTTCCCAGCGATGCTAAAGCAAAACCATGGGCTGGACATTTACATCAAGCATGGGTGCCACGACATGGTGAGGGCTGCAGAGCTGCTTCCGAGCAGCATCCCATCCCTCTTTCCTCCTCACAGCTTGTTGGGCAGCACAAGAAGAAGCCCTCCTCCATGGTGGAGGGAGCACAGACACCAGGCAAGGGGAAGGCAGGAAGGGAAACATCTGCAAGAAGAGTAGTTTTAAGTGCAAGTGAAAAATCCCAACCCTGAACCGAAGCAGCTCCGCAAACCAACGTGCTCTTCCCTGCAGTCTCTAACTTGTGAGCTGGCAATGGGCAAGGCGAGATGGAGGAGATGCAGGGAAGCGCCCACTGGGCAGGAGACTTCTTTCTGCCAGTTAATGAGCAGAAAGTACCCAAATGGCAGTCACTGTCCTTAACCAGCAGCAGCCTGAGCAAATCTACTGATACCAAGAGCTTGGATGGATTTCCACCCAATGTGCATGACCTGGAGTTGGCTGCCATTGGTGAGGAACCTGCTGCATCCCAGGACATTTTGTCCAAGGGCTCATTCTGGTGTACAAGAGAAGAACATCATGTAGCCTCCATCCATCATTCCATTCGTAGCTACCCAAAGGCACCACCCCTGCTGCCTACTAAAGAATCAAGATACCTCATCTAAAAGCCTGGCAAAGTCAATGGAAGCAAGGCAGCTGAGAGTAGGGAGCAGCTAAAGACGAGCTTTGAGCCCCCTGAGGGCATCAAAGTGACAAAGCAGCTCCTGCTCCTTGGACTACACCAACACAATCCTGACACTGGATAAATTAACAGGTCCTGAGACAGAGCTATGGCCAACAAACTGCAGGAGAGCTGCGGGGACATCCTGGCAGGCAGATCCCCTCTCACCAATTCTCAGCCATCTACCCATCACTTGACCTCCCCGAGCTGTGCCGGCTCCCCCTGCGCTCAGTGGGGACAGGCGGACATCAGACGATAAACCACACCCAGGAATCACCAGAGGATGGTTCATACTGGAACTGTGATTTCTTTTGGTGGTACCACAGATAATAAACATCCTCTGTTTTATCACAGAGAACACAGCTGGCAGAAAACATCAAACGCATGTAAAACGAGGTGCCGTGCTGCGCGAGATGGGGAGGACCGTGAGTGTTTTAGAGACCACCTCGATTTTCCCATACCAATATAGCACGAGAGCTCTGCACGGCACCACCAGCCGCAGCTCAGCCCCAGCTCGCTGCCAGAGAAGAGAAAAAGGGTCATTTCTGTAAAAACGTGCGAGTGCTGCAGGTAGGACAGACAGGCTTCGATTTATCCAAGAAACCCAGCAAAGGCTGGGAAGCTGGGACTGGAGCCAAGGGCGAAGACCAGAATCTGGATGATACTGCTGCGATGGCTTATCACTCTGCTTGATACCTGGCTTCCCAAAAGCAGGTTTCTCATGTACCTGCCTTCAATTAAAGGACTTTGTGCCTGCAGCACCAGGGAAAATCAAAATGCCCAAAGCATGCACGATGGCCAAGGCCAGGAGGTGTGGAGCTGCGAGGGAATAATGAAACTTCTGTGACCTTCACGAAAAATTGCCGTGTTAACTTGGGACCTCAGGCACTTGGCATCGAATTCAACTCACTGCAAATGCTCATTTTCTTTCTCCTTCCTCAGCCAGGCTGCTGTGTCTCCAGTCAGGTTCTGCGGTCACTCAGGAAAATGCTGCCCGGCTCTGTCACCTTTGCAGGAGCCAGGCTGCGGAAGCAGCTCTGGCACCAAGGAGTTCTTGAGGTTACCAAGTTTGTCCTGCTCCTTTCCACTTCTTGATTGCTTTGTTGTCAAGGGTGAAACTAATGAAAGGAGCAAAACTCACTACCCCAAGCATGGCTTGAAGTACAGAGTGTTGCTGTCACAGGAACCTGGGACCATCCTGTGAGCAGTGCTGTGCCTCCTCGTCCCCGCTGTGCCTCCTCTTCCTAAGGACTCAGCTGGAAGAACAGGAAAGCGCAGGGCAGGACATCCCATGCACAGACCCCCTGAGATCCAAAAGCTGGATGTGAGCCATGCTGGGCTGGTTCAATTCAAAGATCAGTGGGAAGAATCCCAAAGCCACAGGATTCCCTGAGCCCTGACAACCTGGCATGTTTGGCTGTTTCCCGTTGCTGCTCCTCACGTTGAAGGAAACCGATGGATTTGCTTAAGTCGCTGATTCCTTCTGATTCAGCCTCTGCAAGAGGCAGGAATGAAAGTTCTAACCAGAATGGATAGATTTGTTTTCCTGGCTCAACTTCCACACTAGGATTCACACAGATGCTCTGCTGAGGTTTTCTCCTTCCAGGCAAACACAACTGGGCTGACTCTCCCGATTTAGGGCATGATGGAAGGGGACACGGCAGCCTGCTCTCCATGGGCCGTGTCCACTCCAACGTTTTTATCTTCCGAGATTTCACGCTCCTTTTTACTGAGTGGCTGTCAAAAAAGGCATGTCATGATGCACTCAGGCACTCACATGCCTGAGCATTTGGAAAAAAACAGGGGAAATAGATACCTTAAGAGAAACCTTAAGAGATATTTTCAAATTTCATGTCTATTCAACTAACAAAAGGCAACTTTGGTTGTTCAATGCAGCAAGAACGCAGCAGAGAGCAGAGGAAGCACCACTTTCGAGGTCTGATAGCTCATCTTCAGGCTCCTTTAGCTCACGTCTCCAGCACATCCCTTGGGGCAAAAGAAGAACATGTTGAACTTCTGCCAGCGCTTCTGCTTTTGCACCATCTTGGCTTCCATCAGTCTGCAGCTGTGGACTACCCGAACCAGAGGTGCTTCGGTTGCGTCCGACACATCCTACAGGGACCTTCGTTCATTAATTGCTTTCTAAACCAGTACAACTGTTTCAAAACTGACAGGCCGCTAGAGGACACTAATTTGTCTCTTTACTCTGTGGACCGAGCTGGTTTGCAGAGTGATCTGCATGGCTGAGGAAACACCACCAACAGCTCTTGTCTGCGTCTCCTCTGGAAGGCCGTACTTCTGTAACTACTGGAAGGTCTCTCTGCAGTTAAATGTTGCTACCTGAACAAAGAACTTGGAATTTAAGCACATTGAGTCCTTTCTCCTTCCTTTCTGACTAGCACATCCACACTTTTTTCTCCTCTGTGAGAGAACGAGAGCCTCTGCAGGAGGACTCCACCAAATCCTTCTGCTACTTATCGCACTAGAAGATGCAGCATAAGCCAACAGGTCCTTTCACAGATGTGTGCTCGGTAAATATACGAAGTTTCAAATAAAACCACAGTTGGAACCTCCTCCAGGGTGGCAGGAAAGCATTTCCATCAGCGCCAGGAGAGCTCACAGCTCTCAGATGAGTCCTTCCTTCTTAAAGTAGCTTGGTCGCACCTGGGTCATGCTCACGGGGAATGAAAGCGCAGGGCAGAGAGCAAAGTGGGCATTCTGTGAACACGAGCATTAAAACTGAGCGTAAACTGCTGAAAGGCTGCCAAATCAGTGTGAAGTTTGAGCTGTACTCAGGCCTCCTGCTCTGCAGTGCTCCCCACCAGCCCCGCACGCAGGGCATCCAAGCCGCAGCAGGAGGAGAACCATCCTTTGAAGCAACGTCACGAGAAAGGAGAACGCGAGGGAGCGGTCGGTGGCGGATGTCTCGTGACAGCAAGCCATGCCGCACAGTCCATCAGGAAGCAAATTCCTCTCTGCTGAAATCTATTCCAGGTGGACTTACTGCCCCAGCCCTCCAGTGACATGCTTTAGGGATGGAGGACACAAACGCAACCACTCGGTGGTTTTTATTTTGCTGGCTAGTGTGCGTGATCTAAAAAGCCAGCTTTGTCTTCTTACCCATCCGGAGAGAACCACGACGGCTTAACTCGGGCTGCAGACTATTCAGAGCACAGAGGGTCAGCACACTGCAACTCATCGAGGCCACAGAAGGTTAGTTTGGGAAAGCATTTCAGGAGAACAGGTTCCGTCGTTTTCGCATCAAACAGCATTAAACAAATTCAACATACGGTGCAATCAGGAGAACGGTAACAGGACAGTTTTATTAGTATTTACAGAATCACAGTGATTTCATGTTTGGAGAAGGTGGCCATTAAAGTTCTGACTGCATAACATGAGTCCTTCCCACAGCCACCTTTAATATCCTGCTCCTGGGTGACAATCCCCAAAGACACGAATACAAAGCATAGAAAATGGGACAGAGTGAATAGATCATTTCCTACCTTCATCTCCTCTTCCATTTCCGAGAGTTTCCGCTCCAGGGCTCGCTTCTCCTGTTTACAAGGATGTGTAACAAAGATGGTCACAAGGAAGAAGAGAAATCTTAGAAGAAAAACTTCTAGCACATTTTCTTTTAGAGAAAAACAAAGTCTTGTCTTTCTGTAGGAGTATTTGCTGAAGAGCATCTCAAAGCAACGCACAGTTACAACCAGGAGCTGCTCAGATGGGACAGGACAATTGGTAAAACAGCTGGTGACACACACTGGGCCTGTTGGGCAGATCCCAAGATCTCATCCCACCCTTTCAATGAAACCACTGCCCACCTTTAGCTATCCCAGTTTTCAGGACTTTCTAATCAAGTATGACTTCGAGCTCTGTAGGTGGAGCTGTGGATTTAATTGCACCCCACTAATGGAGGCAACGGGAAAACTCCCCAAGCCCATCAAATAAGAAATAGTGAGCAAGGAAAGGTGCCTGGAAATCCTGCTTCTCTCAGATGCATTTAGGCTCTGACATGTGAACACTGGGAGTGTCCTCCAGGGACAGTTGGAGCTCCTGCCTCCAGGGATGGACTTGGATCCATCAATGATTTTTTCAATCTGGAAGGGCTGAAACCACCCCTGGAGAGCACACAGAGCAGGAGGAAACGGCAAATGTGGGTCAGGAACAGACTTTACACTCTCTGCCCTTTCCTTTGCCCTCTGCAAAGAAATATGAGGCCAGGAGAGCGAGGAAAACACAGCTTTTGAGGGTGGCCATGGATGATGGGTTCTGGTCACTCTTTGTGCACAGGGAACTTCACTCATGGATTCGTGAGGGCAAAATGTGCAAGCTGTCCTGGAAGCACTTACTGTCACCTGCACCGAGAACAGCCAGGCATTTCTTACTCTCTGACTCTCACTAACTTTTATTTGTGGTGGTTGTGACCCTAACTCAACCAAAACCATGGAGCATGTTGCCCCAGCTTGGAATCATCCTACAGGTGGAAGATAGGACACATGGTGTGAGCTCCCTCTGCTTGGGGATTCCTGCTCGGGGCAAGTGCTCTGACCACCATGCTCTCTTGTTTTTTTCAGAAGAAAAGGTCCCCATGTGCCATGACTTGGTCCAGCAGCTCTATTCTGATGGCAGCGAGGGTTTGAGAATCCCACTCGGCCTTGGGCACAGCCAGGAATCACTGTCATATGGATCAACGCTTGGACAACATTGGTCTTGGGGCTCACACTGGTGCAGAGATGCTCAGCTGAGCTCAGAGAATCAGCAACCTTGGTAACTTCACCAGTCAAACCTGGCACCTGTACTGAGGGCTGACGGGCTCTGCCTAACTCTGCTCCTGTCCAAAGTGAAGATTCTGAACACCACCTCCTCTGGATTGTATCCTGCAAATCCCAAGAAGTGTTTACACATATATAATTAAGGTCTTTCACAGTACGAACTGAATCTGAACGCATGGTACGACCACCAAGCAAAGCTCCTAAAAATTCAGGAGATGAAACACCTTAGAAGGAACCTCCACTTCAGGTGCCACTCCAACATATAAGTGAACATTACATTAATTAACCACCGAGGTGTGTGGTGGGAGAACGAGTAATAACGGCCATCAGCTGAAGCAGGGGAGGTTCTGACTAGATAGAAGAAAAACCAAAAGTCACCATGAGGATATTTAAGAACTGGACCAAAGGATTGCAGCTGTGGAAACTCAACACTCAGAGGCCTTCACAAAATGATAAGACAAAGCCCTGAGGAACCTGGTTCAAATTCAGAGTTGAATCTGCTCGCATGGACTACAAACCTCCTTGGGTCCCTTCCAAGCTGTCCAAGCTGTGGTCACTCACAGCAGAGCCTGAGCCTGTTCAGCTGAGCTTACTGCAGCAGATCCAAGTGCTCAGCTCAGAGGAGGGAACGTTCAAACATTCAGATTTCAAATACAATCACAAGATGAACACCTGGCTAGTGTTTTGCTTTGTCCCCCTGCCCCCAAACAGTCTTTATTTATAAGGACTGAGAATATTTTAAGGCATAATAGACCAACAGTCCCTTAGCATGATACAATTTGTTGGTCTGCAGCTTCCTATAATGAAAGGAAGATCTCAGAATGGAGCTGACTTGCAAAGAGAGTAGAAAAGTCTCCGATGCTGGAAAGGTCAGAACACAATTATCACTGTGCATGGCTCCACAAGGCAGAAATATAACTTATCTTTTAATTAACACTTTCCTTGAAGAAATGACTATGCCCTGCAGAGCGACGAGAGAGGAAACGATCAAGACTCAGAAGAAAGCAGCCACATACCCTTTTCTCCATCTCCAGCATGCTGGACCGGTCAGAAGTTTTCTCCTGTTTCTGCTGCATAAATTAAAAATAGAAAGCTATTAAAACCGAGAGGCATTCACAGGATACAACAAGAGGGAATGGCCTCAAGCTGTACCACGGGAGGTTTAGACTGGACATTGGGAAAGATGTTTTCATGCAAAGGGTTGTCAGATACTGGAACATGCTGCCCAGGGAGGTGGTGGAGTCCTCACCCCTGGTGGTGTCTAAAAGCCATGCAGATGTGCGTAGGGACATGGCTTAGTGGTGGACTTGGCAGAGTAGGGTTTATGGTTGGACTTGATGATCCTAAAGGTCTTTTCCAACCTAAATGATTCTATGCTGCACAAAGGTCTAGATAGCCTGGAGATGCGCTTGCCCCGAGAAGAAGCAGTTGTGACAGAGTCACTCACTTCCTTCCGTGAAAAACAGCAGTCTCCTTTGTATCATAGAATGGTTTGGGTTGGAAAGGACCCTAAAGATCATCTTGTTCCACCCCCCACCACATTGGGCAGGGACACCTCCCACTAGAGCAGGTTGCTCAAAGCCTCATTCAGCCTGGTCCTAAACACTTCCAGGGATGAGGAGTAACATCTTCCCTCCCAAGAGTTAAATCCTCCCCCATGCTGGAGCCTGCACTGGCTTGCCATGGGCCGGCCTCAGCTCCTCCAGTCTAGGAGTCAGTTTTGGCCTTACCTGGGCGGCTTTTTCCAACTTCGCTTTGATTTCGGCCAACTCAAGCTGGGCTTCTTGCAGTTTCGACTTCAGCTTTTGATTTTCCGACAGGGCACTTTCGTACAACTGCAAGACAAAACAAAAGGTTTCAATTAACTAGGCTGCTCCTCGGCCACTGCAGACCCGGTTCTGCCGCACGGCTCCGAGCAGACGGGTGGTCTCCGCACTGAGCTCCCCCAAGCCAGGCTACCAGAATAAGGGCAAACAGGGCTGGTTTGGATGCTTTACTTGCATTTTCATAATTCATACGAAATAAGAAAACAGCTGTTTGATTTTGTAGAGTGTTTAAACGCAGCCAAGAGGCAAAGAAAGGGAATGTCTTTAATTGAGGTAAACCACCGAGCATAAGGAAATACTAAGTTGTGTTGGCTGGATGTATCTGAACCTACCACCCTGTTGTGCTCCCCAACACCACACACCCTGGTTGTTCCTGTGCACTTCTAATTCGAAGAGGAGGAGAAATGAGGACAATTTTAGGTCACTCCAAAATGGATTTTTTCCCTTCGCTTCCTTCAAACCAGGAGAATTTCCATCCCTCTAAGAGGACAAACTGGGCATCCTGCCTGTCTCTTCTGGCCAGCCATGAGTGCTGGGCGCTGCTCACCGTGAGGGGCTTTTCAGCATCACACTCATTTCAGAATGAAGATCAGCTTAGTCTGCTGACTTTTCCTAAGGTCTCTGCATTGACACTAGGTGTGAACCTGCCTTGGCAGGGGGGTTGGGTGAGATGATCTCCAGAGGTCCCTTCCAGCCTCTACCATTCTGAGACTCTGTGCGTGGCAGTCCACATCCCTGCCTTTCAAGGATTACACTGAAAGTCTCAGAGACTGTAGAAAAAATCATTCTGAAGCAGCAGAAAATAATTCTCCGGGGATACGTGTGCTTGGGCCAGGCTGATGTACTCAACAGCACCTTCTCTTTCCCCTTTCAAATCTCGCCCAGCATTTCTCCAGCCTGTCTCCTCAACTCCCTTCCCCCGCTCTCTGACTTTGCACGGGGTCCTTTCACCCTTAGAGGTTTCAACATGCTGCCCAGGGATGATGCATTTGAAAAAGGCTGATGCGGCTTCCAAAAGCAATGGAAACAGAGAAAACAACCTTTTTTCTCTTTCTTTCCCAAGACTTTCAGTGCAGCTTTTTGCAGCCACAGGCAAGGTTTCTAAGGTGCTGTGACAAAAAGACATGTCAAAAATCCTACTTTTTTATAGTCCCTGTTGCTCTCCTCTTCTGCTCTGAGGGCAGCCAACCGGTTCTCCCTCCGGGTGTAGGCACTGGAGCGGCTGGAGGCACGATCGCTGTAGGAGGACTCACTGGTGGTGGGGTTCGTAGCTGCTTCCAGCCTATAACGTGATGAAGATTTATCACCGAGGAACTGCTGTCACTTTGGGACACCCAGTATGAGTTTGACTGGTGGGAAATGGAGACCATGGCAGAGCCAGCTGAGCACTGGGACTACTGTGCCCACCCTCCACCCTGCACTGGGCATCGGCCAGGCAGCCACCACTGCTTTAAAACTGGAAGATATCCAGCGAGTATCAACCCAGACCCCAAAGGGGCAGTAATTTCCCATGGACCCCTTGTCTTCCCGGTGGGAATGGGCTCTGCTGCTAACAGGGCACAGAGGGGTTTTTATTCTGCAGAGTGGCCGTTACATAATTCGGGGAACAAAAAGTTAAAGCAAACTGGCCCAACATTTGAGCAAAGGTAAGAACCAAACGCGCGGTACCAGCTTCAGCTTTTGCTGCTGATCTGAAGCACAGAAAGTCCCCACAGCCATACAAAAAATATACTTTAATAAATACTAAGTAGAAAAAACTCCAAAACCCAAAATTCTTACCTGGAAAGTCTTTCATGCTGAAAGAAAAAAAAAAAGAAGAAGAAAAATGAATTAAAATGAATTTATAACAATGAGGATTAAAAGTTCAAGAGCTGCAGAGCTACCACACAGCAGCAATCTCCTACTCTGATCCCAGCTCCTGGCTCTCCACAAGCTAAATCCCATTATTTCCCATGCCCAAACTGGGAATCACCGATCCCTGCCTGAATCCTTTCAACTGCTTCCCCTTCTCTGAAGCATTTCAAGATCACATTTCTTTCGCTAACCTCAAAACTACTGACCTTTCTTCTTCAAATCCTGGTTTCCAGAACTGAAACCCATTCCTTTGAACCAGAACGAATCCATTGTCTCCCTTTTTGAATAGAACTATTCTTCCTGACTTTGATCACCGCCCCGCGCACGATGTGGGGAGAGGGATTAACGGACCATGATACGCAGAGCTCGCTCTGTATTTGTGCTGAACTTCAGGAAATTCCCAACGGTACTTTTTCTCCATGGGCATTTCTCCCTCACAAAGAAAAGCTTCACTGTGGCAAGACCATACAGTGAGACACCGGAGCAAGTTGCTCAAGGAGGCTGTAGATGCTCCAACACTGGATGATGTTCAACGACAGATTGGAAGGGGCTTTGAGCGACCTGCTCTAGTGGGAGATGTCCCTGCCCATGGCAAGGGGGTTGGAACTAGGTGATCTTCAAGGTCCCTTCCAATCATTCTGTGATATGCAGAAGAAGCTGCCTGATGAAAGGAGAGGAGCCTTACACCAGCCCAAAGGGTGGACATATTGGTTGAAGCATGTTTTACGTTCCTATTTCCCCATCAATATCCACATCACTCCCACACCATCCTCAACCCTGCCTTTGCTGCAGCCACAACTGCAGAAATCCAATGGATTCTGCTCAGGAGTCAGACAGGCGACACCACACTCACCTGCCACCTCCTTCTCCCAAGGTTTCTCTTTGTCTGGCAGATGTTTACTCCAATTCAAGGCACAGTCAAACTTTTTCAGTCCTTTGAACTGGAAATTGAGCCTGGTATTCCCCTGCTAGTTTTACTGGCAGCGTCATTTCTCTGTGTGAGCTTGAACCATCTGCAGCTGATACTGGTTATTTCCCCAGATCCTTTTTAACAAGCACAAGAGTCAACACAAGAAGGACATCACAGAGAAGACGAGGGGTCAGGCTTTTACTACCCAGACAATCTCGTGTTGGGATTTGTGCTGCCTCAAGACACCACTAAATATACTGGATGTGTTGCAAGGTAGCAGATTTGCTGCTGGTCTGGCACCCCAGTGTCTGCAGATCTCAAATCTGCTCCTGCCTGGCACCCAGATGATGTCCCTGGGTGCTGGGAGCACTCATGGCCTGGACGGCTGAATTAAGTCACCCCATTACACGGAGAAGGAGGGTAGAGAAGAGACCCAGCTGCCTCTCCACTCAAAGTCTGGGGACCCCAGGGGTGAGGACAGGCTGCATCCAGCCTGCAACCCTGCCCTCTGCTCGCCAGGACGCGGACACTCGGCTATAGAATCATAGAATAATTGAGGCTGGAAAAGACCTCTGAGATCATCGAGTCCAGCCTATGACCTAACACACCACATCAGCTAAACCCTGCCACTAAGTGTGGCATCCAGTCTGGCCTTAAACACCTCCAGGGATGGTGACTCCACCACCTCCCTGGCCAGTCCATTTCAGTGCATTACTCCTACCTCGTTACTACGTTTTTAACTCAGCCTGCCCTAACGCAATCCTCATCTTGAACCCTGGTCCAAGACAGGAGCCTCCCCAAGGAATGTGCAATCCCTGCTTGCTCTGCAACACCAGCCCTCCGACACAAGATACAGTGATTTGACCAGTAAACAAGAGACAAACTGAAGAATCCTGGCACGTTTGAAGCCTTCCGAATGGACAACACATTCAGCCAGAGCTGCTGATTGCAAAGTTCAAAAGGAGGAGCAAGCCCTGTTACTAATTAGCATGCTCCTCTTAGAGCTGTGCCTGCAGGGCCATCCTCAGCTGGGCTTCTGGGGCAGGTCTGGACTACAGACTGGCACCAAAGCTCCAGGAACTCATCTGGAGCTGGCACGGGTCCTGAGCCATGGCAGCACGTCCAGCCCCACATTATTTTATTCGCTCTAACCCTCGTGCAGTGCACCAGAACTTTCTTCACCCCCCTGCACTTCCAGAAGCGATGCTGGATTGTGCCTAGGAAGCTTCTTATGGGGCCAAACCACCAGCAGCTGCCTGCTGCAGTCACAGGGACATCTATCTGCTTGTCCCAACATCTCCAGCTTGGGTCACTCTCTAGAAAGCTCAAAGCCAGTATGTTGGGAAGCAGTTTCCATCCTGGCCTCTGGCATGGGGCTCTCATTAGAAAGATCTCCCATTTGCAGTCACAAATCCTCTGGCTGATGACTCCAAACCTTTGGGCTGGTGTCTCCAAACCCTCTGGCTGATGTCTCCATGGTCTTTTGTTAGCCTAGCTCCTGACATTTGCCTCTTAAAACCCTCAGCCGCCTGACAGCTCCCTTTTAATTTCGGCCCAAGGACCCAACCTCCCCTATTGAGCAGGAGAGGGGAATTAGGAAGTGATTAACAAGCCTCTTGGTGCAAGTTATTTGTGCACTTTATGCTAATCTCCTTCAGTGATGACTTCTCTCACGATGACAAATGGCCGGGCAAGTAATCCACTTAATTTCAGGCTGCATTTCTTTCACCAAACGCACCCGCTGATGTGTTTGAGCAGTGCTGAGGAAGCCCACATGTGGCTGGGCAAGGCTATGTGGACACCGAGTAATAAAACCCGAGCAGGTCCCCACGGCAGCCAGCAGAAAAATTATTTTTGTCTATTTTTTTACCTCCAAAGGAATGAATAATTTCCACAGGCAGAGAGCAGGGGGGGGGGGCTTCTGCAAAGGAAGGGTGGGATAAGGAAGGAATGACTTCAAATATAGCTGCCAGGTGTGTCCGTGTGTGTGTAAAAAAACAGGTTTATTGTATTTAACACCTTTCTGTTATGGATACTGAGATGAATTCCTTCCAGTACCTGAAGGGGACCTAGAAGAAAGCTGGGGAGGGACTTTTTACAAGCGCTTTTAGTGACAGGATGAGGATGAGGGGTGACGGCTTTAAGCTGGAAGAGGAGAGATTTAGACTAGATATTAAGAAGAAATTCTTTACAGTGCAGGCGGTGAGACACTGGCCCAGGTTGCCCAGGGAAGTTGTGGATGCTCCATCCCTGGATGTAGCATCCCAGGGTTGGATGGGGCCTTGAGCAGCCTGGTTTAGTGGGAGGTGTCTCTGCCCATGGCAGGGGGTTGGAACGAGATGATCTTTAAGGTCCTTTCCAACCCAACCCATTTTGGGGTTCTGTGACTTGTTTCAGATTGCAACTATCTCTGTGTCTCTAAAGAGAGGACAAGTCTTGGATGAGATGGGAGAACCTGCACAACTCACGCGCTGCTGCCAGTGTTGGAGCACAACAACCCTGCTGTGACCTGTGACCACCCCAGCGTGGCAGCTCTGGGACACCCCAGCCAAGAGCTGGGTATTATTCGATTATTTCTCCTCCTGTAGCTCCTTTAAGGCTCATTTAAAGCACTTCTCTGCCATAAGACAACTCCGGCATCCTGAAGAAACAGCACAAAAGCACAAAGCTTCAGGATATCTTTGTGCTGGCACTGCCAGCTTTCCCTCGCCCTGCAATTTTTGGTCTCTCTCTCTGTGTTGTTTCACTGAAGTGATATTTTTGAGACAAAGCTGATTAAGTTTGAGAGGAACTGGACAAAGGTTGAGATCTGGAAAGCAGAATCTCAACGAGATGTTACAGCAGCTGTTGGAAGTGCCCTGGCCATGATGAAAGCTGCAGAGCAGCTTCATCAGCAGATCCTCCTTCCACTTGCTGCTACCTTCAGGGAGCGAGGGAGGGAAGATTTATTTATTTTGTTTTCAATCAGTTCCTGGCTCAGTATTTTGCTGGGTTTTGCACAAAGGCCGGGGTTCATGCTGATATTTCAAGGAGCAGTTTATTCAGGTGTCGGGCTTTTTTCTGCTTCTTTAAACAAAAAATGACGGAGGAGGGAAAAAAATCCTGAAGGAAAAAAAAAGTTCCTCTTTGCACCTTCAAAAAAAGGCTCCAGCTGAAAAAAGGTGCTATGGAAAGCAGTGGTTCATAGCACAAAGAGGCTTTGAAGCTCACGGAAGGAAGTTAAACAAGACAACAACCAAGGTCTCATTCTCCTGGGAGATGGTTGTGCTGGGCAGGGGGGATATGAGAGGAAACCCTGAGCCCTACCTGCCAATACTGGGCTAGGAGCTGAACTGGGGCACCCCTGATACCCGCTTGAAGACAGACAAACATTTTCAGAGGCCACTGGGACAGCCCATTGGAGACATTTTCAGTAGAAAGCGGCTTCTCTCTGGCTCAGTTCTCCCCCACGTCTGGGGGACATGACTCTCCTTCCTTCATTGCTTGATAAAAATTGGGGTAAAAAGAGGAAAAGAAGAGCTGAGGCACCAAACGGGCACTTCTTGACTCAGATGGTGCAAGCAAGGGCTTTCCCTTCCTGAGTTTTTCTTGAATTAATATCATACAACCTGTTCATGTTCAAAAGGGGATGCTGAGAACCTGCTGTTCCCACTGTCCAAGCACATCATGGGGTTCTTCTGGAGTAGCACCGTCGGTTTTGCCCAGACTCCTTCATTCCCCTCGGGATCAAAAGTTTGATGAGAAACATTAACAGCCAGGGCAGCATCGGTTTGTGAAATTATCTTTTCTGCAATCTAAACAGGGTCACATCACTGCAGGGGTTCGGGCGGGGGGGAGGAGGACCCCAGGGACAAGTGAGACACCAGCACCGGCTGCCCTGATTCCAAAAGCAGCACGGCAGCCGGGGCCGAGCTGAGACCCTGGCACTCCTGCTCCTGAGCTCTGAGACACCCAAGGGGATGACTTTTAGAGGAAAAGTTAAAAGCACAGAGCACTTGCAGATGTGTTTGAGAGTTTCTGCTAATCCTTAGCTCTTACAGAATCCCAGCATGGTGGGGTTGGAAGGGACTTCTGGAGCTCCTCTGGTGCCACCCCCCTGCCCCAGCAGGGTCACCCCGAGCAGGGGGCCCAGCATCGCAGTGTCCAGGCGCGCTTGGAATCTCTACACACAAGGAGACTCCACAACCTCTCTGGGCAGCCTGGGCCAGGCTCCAACACCCTCCCCCCAAACAAGTTGCTCCTCCTGCTCAGCTGCAACCTCCTGGCTTCCAGTTGGTGCCCGCTGCCCCTTGGCCTGGCGCTGGGCACCCCTGAGCAGAGTCTGGCCCCAGCCTCTTGCCCCCCGCGGGCCCTTGAGCTCTTGCTCAGCATTGCTCAGCTCCCCTCTCAGGCTGCTCTTCTCCAGCTCCACAGCCCCAGGGCTCTCAGCCTCTCCTGGGCACACAGATGCTCCAGGCCCCTCATCTTTGCAGCCTCCACTGAACTCTCTCCAGTGGCTCCCTTGTCTCTCTTGAACTGGGGAGCCCAGCACTGGACACAGGGTGGCCTCACTAGGGCAGAGTACAGGGGGAGGAGAACCTCTCTCGACCTGCTGCCCACCTGGGAATTCACATCATCCTTCCTCCCATCCATCTCGTAGTGGAAAGCACATTCCGGCAGCACTGAGGTGGCTCATTTTGCCAGCCCTCCTGGGCAGGGGCAGGGACAGAGACGATTCAGCCCAGGTGGGCTGGCAAAACACAGGACATCTGGGATGGGACCTGAGAAAAAGCTCAAAGAGCACCACACTGGACTGGTCATCCCTGTGCAAGCTGCTTTCGTCTGAGGCCCCCCCAGTCTTCACTCTGCTGATGTTGGTTAATCTCAAGGAAAAGGCCCAGCACGGTCCTGGCCATCACTTACTTGCCCAGTTTGTGGGGATACTGCCCAACACCAGAAACACTGAATACGATTGATTTTCGAAACATGGAGGGCAGGAGCTTTCCCTTAACGTATAATTCAAACCAGTTCCTGGTGGAAGGTTTAGATAAAACGCAGCCCTGAAAGGCGGTGCCAAAAGGGGGATTGGTGCCGCTCTTGCCAAGTCAGAAATTGGCCTAATTGCTTCCAATTGCTGCCTTCTGTGGCTGGGATCTGACCCAGCAACGGCAGAACAAGTCTACTATTGACATTGTTTCAAGAGAAAGAGAAAAAAAAAAAGAACTTAAAAAAAAAAAGAAAGATAGTTTGGGAACATTTTCTGCTTCTTTATCTCCAAGCTGCCAACGGCAGGAAAATGTGCACTATTCTCAGATAGCTCTCAAGAAATTTGTTTTGGTGTGTTTTGCCTCAGCAATCCTGATGGACACTCACAATTAAATAACCACGGCGGGAGCACGGCTCCAGCCCTGCTGCTCCCCCTTTCCTTAATGCAGAGGGGAAGTTTGAGGAACCTCTCACATTTGATTCTTGTCTTGGCAAATATCCTCCTGGTGAGTCCTGTTTGGTTTAGAAATTAAATGTAAAATAAAGCCAGCTGCTTTTGAGGCCAGATCTTTCACTCTCACACGCACAAACCACCACGTTCCTGCAGTTACGTAGCTGTGCCGCTCCTGCACCGCCAGAGTTTTGCGTGCTTGGCACACAGGAAGGAGAACCTCTCTGGTGTGTTATGGGGCTGTGGGCAGGAGTCTTCCCAGAGCTGGCACAGCCAGAGCTGAGCTAGAAGCAGGCAGAGCAACAACGACGGTACCCTGGTGTAGCCCGTCCCAGCAGGTGCAACTCTGATCAGCATTCTCCTCTGGCCACATCTGTCTCTCCAGTCCGATATGGTTGGGGTTAAGTTTGGGTTTTCCAGTGGCTGTAGAATAATTAGGATCATAGAATCATTTAGGTTGGAACAGATCTTTAAGACCATCAAGTCCAACCATTAGCCCTACTCTGCCAAGTCCACCACTAAGCCAGGTCCCCCAAATACCACATCTACATGGCTTTTAGACACCTCCAGAGATGGGGACTCCACCCCCTCCCTGGGCAGCCTGTTCCAGTGTCTGACAACCATTTCAATGAAAATATTTTTCCTAATGTCCAGCCTAAACCTTCCCTGGTGCAGGTTGAGGCCATTTCCTTTTGTTCTATCACTAGTTGTGAGAAGAAATCAGTGCCTGCCTCTATACAGCCTCCTTTCAGGTCTCCCCTGATCCTCCTTTTCTTCGGACTAAACAGCCCCAGGTCCTTCAGCTGCTCCTCATAGGAAATTGTTCTCCAGGTCCTTCACCAGCTCAGTTGCTCTTCTCTGCACCCGCTCCAGCACCTCGATGTCTTTCTTGTATTGAGGTGCCAAAACTGAACCCAGTACTTGAGGTGCAGCCTCTCCAGTGTCAAGCAGAGAGACACAAGGTTTGGTTGAACTCTGCTTTGGAAAGAGTTTTTCGAGGCCGCTGCCTCCCTCAGCAAGCAGCTCTGCTGACCCCAGAGCTGTGGTTTGCTGGAGCCTCCTGTTGGCTGCAGCCGCGTGATGAATGGTGCTGCCTTCCCACCCCCGCCTCTCTTTGTGCAAACGCAAGGATTACAAAATCCCGCTGATATGATTAATAATCCAGCGCAGCCAAACCACCTCCATCTAACCTCCAGCTCCCCAAAGCCTGATGCGAAATATGTTTTCGCAAACTATAAATCAACAAACTTTGCTTAATAAAAACTGCTCTTGCTGAAGCATAATATTAAAAGGTTCTCCAAGACGGAACAGCGGCTTTGGCAGCTGGCGGCAACAGTCCGCACCATTTTCAGCATGGATTTAATCAGAAACACAGACAAAACTGGCTGTAACAGACTGACGACCACATCTCCTGGCACCCCGAACACCGCTGGGTGCTCTGCAGCCATGCCCTGGTTTGCTTGATGCCAGCCTGTGCCTCAGTTTCCCTCCGCTCACGGCATCCAGGGGCTTGGCGGCAGCTGCGCTTTATTACCACTGTCTCTCGGGGATAAAACCAGCCATGTAAAATGTCAGGCTGGATTGTGTTTTACTTTGGGAAAGGCCACAATTCAGAAATGTGAGTTTGTTGCTCTTATTGTATTTTTTTTTTCTCCCTTCTTTTCTAAGGGAGTCAAATTTCATTGGTGAAAAATTTCATTTCGCAAAGCAACGGGATCAGAGACAAAACTCTCCAGACGTGAGGAAATAAAATCCAAACAGCCAAGTGACCTAAGAAGGGAGGATTTCTGCTCCTAAATGTCTTCAATATGAGAACACCACAGACTATGACATTGTCCCAGCCCCTACAAACGCTCCAGTGGGACGTTTTCAGGTGGCATCATCAGGTATTTAATCACCTATTTGGCCACTAGCCAGGATTCAAGCTGCCTAAAGCCAATCTGCCAACTGGTGGGAAACAGACTCCAAAATCCAGCCAACGCTCCCCCAGCCACCCGACATCCCGGTGGCAGCCACCACGGCCACGGGCAGCGCCTGCACAGGGGAGTGATCAGAGCTGCCCCGACTGCATCGCACAAAGCATCTTGTGCTGGTAGAATCTGGACCTTTCTCTCTCCCCCTCCAAATTTGTTTTGGTCTAAAACAGCTCCAGCCCAGCTGCCAGTCACTGATCAGTGCCTGGAGCTACTCTCATCGACTTGAGAGATCTGACTTCTACCGAGCTGCAGTAACCTCAGCTAGTTGGGATCATTAAAAGGAATTTACAATTCATTGTAAAAAAAACAACCCCACAACTAACTCCAACAAAACACCCCCAGACCAACATCAACCTAACAATTCTCCAAGGTCCACAGGTTTTTCTTTGACCACCAGTTGCAGCTCCAGAGCATCGAGGCACCATCTCCACTGGCGCAAGCACCAGACACGTCTGTTGGAAGCGGCACAGGTACGGCTGCTGCTGCCCTGGAGAACTGGATGGATGGAGCTCCAAGTCTCTTCTAGCCCTATTTGCTAAGGGTTTGTGTTCATTTGATGAAAAGCAAAACTATAACGGGCTCCTGCAACCTAAGTAAACATCAGTTTCCCGTTCGGCCCTCTGAAGTGGTTTGCTGCCCACAGAGTTTCCATCTGCTCTCCCCATCCCTGCCCAAGGCTGCTCTTTCCCATCCCACGGCACCTCCTGGCCTCAGTTGTGCCAGCACGCTCGGTTTTGTGGCTGTGGCAGGAGCTGACCCAAATTACAGTTCCTCTTTCTCCTTCTCCTTTCACCCCTTCTACAGCCCAGGCTGATGCTCTGGTCTGGTGCAACATCAGGTTGTCCTCTGACCTTCTGGCCTCCTTGCCCTGCAGTGGGCAATGGTTTCAAAGCTGAGCCAGCCCAAGTGGTTGCTCTCTGGCTGCTCCACCAGCTTCTTCAAAGGCGCCCGTAACGACCAGGCGGTGAAGGGTCAAAACGGGAGTTTTAAATGAGGTTGCAGCGTTACATCGTGTGCTTCTTTCTGAATCGTCCCTGTCCAGTCAGACCCTTCAAGAGTTAACAGAGCTCGCAGCAGTTTGCTCTGTTCCTCAGAAGGCCGGAGAGATGAAGAAGAAAGTTCAGCTGCAGAGACACAAGCCACTGACTCCACGGGTCACAGCACGTGCCCTGACCCATTTTATTTATACATCCACATGGAGCCAGCGACAGTCTGGCCACTGAGTCACAGCAGGGAATATCTAACGGGTGGTGCCCCCAGAATGACTGGAAGCTCCTGATACGCTTCCAGATATGGACATTTACAGAGGAAAACTCAAAAAAACCCCAGAGAACAAACAGAAGGCAGAAGGATTTTATACTGATACCCATCTAAGGAACACAACGCTTGAGAAGTGACCAGCAATAAACAAATCAAGGTGCTGGAGAACACAGACTAAGGTTAATTTAGTTAATTAAAGCTCAACTTCCAGTACCCCCCTGTTTGTGGGAATTGTTCCCACAAATATTGCACAACTAGCTGGCAAACCAGTATCGAGACAGAGAATGTCACGAGACAACTTATTTGACCTTGCTTCGATTTCAGCAGCATCATTTTTATCACAGCTACAACGAGTCCAGGCCACCACATGGAAACCCAGGAAGATAAGGTTTGCTGGAGGAACACTTCCACAATACTCCTAATCCTCTGATGCATTTGCAGAAGCAGCAGCAGAAGCGAATGATTCATGCAGGTCTACGTAATGTGACAATAAACCTGTTACCATATCCAAACTCGGAGAAAACTTGTTGGAAAAGCACTCCCGGAGTGAAAACTGACTGTTGGAGACATTTATATTCCAAACTCTACAAAGGCTGCAATCCCATTGGGCATTTCCACCAAGCTCTCACGGATTAAAAGCATCACAGACTGGTTTGGGTTGGAAGGGACCTTTAAAGATCATCTAGTTCCACCCCCCAAGAAGCCTGGTTTGGTCTCCTCACCAGACCTCGAAGATTTTATACCATTATTTCTGTATTACAATCCAAACCACGCTGGTTTTCTTCGCATGCCAAGCACCTGTAGCTGAGATATTTTTGTGCAATAGCTTTATTTTTCCTTTAAGCTTTGCTTTCCACTCTCAACGTATGTGTCCACATCAAAACTTGCACCCGGATTAAAAGGATTCGTGCTGGAGCGATCGCTGCTGGGAGTGTCCGCGAGGCTGACGGGGAGACTGGCCGACAGAGATGGCAATTTGGAAGCCGTTGCTTTTTACACTCAAATATGACCATCAAGCGACTCGGTGAAAACATATGGCCCATAAAAGGTGATGCTCCTGCATCTCATATTCCACTTAGCACAGCTCCTTCAGACGCTCCAGTGAAAGGCAGAGTAAAACCCATCAGCAGAGACCACGGAGCGTACTTCAAACTTTATTGCCGAGCCCTCGCTGACAAAAATGCAGCTGGAAAGCGTGAGTAATAAGCCCTGAAGGTGGCTTAATAAGGGAGTGATCTGCCATCAGAGGGGAAAAAACCTTGTAGTGAAAATATGGGTATGGCCAGAACAAGAAGAATTATGTCGAGTCTCTCGAGGAGCAAGGAAGAAGTATCAAGCAATGCAGCCAGAGGGCTGCGGCTGCTACTGAATGAGCAGCGCGAGAGCTGGCGAGGGGGTTACGTTTTGATGGGCTTTGTTACAGCAAAATATATCAGATGGTGAGACAAGAAGGAGCTGTCTGCAACAGAAAGGAAGGTTGGTTGGCAGGAACAGCAGAAATAAGTTGGGAGTGAGGTTCTCCTTGGCTTTCGTTTTCCTATCCAACCAATACCCTACTGAGAAATGCAAAGGTTAGGAGGTACCACAGTGAAGGGGCAAATGAGTTGAAACATGGACTGCAGGGTATTTCCTATGCAAAAACAACTGGCCTAGCAAAAATAGGACATGAAATCAAACAATAATTAAAACCAAGACAAAAGTCAGTCCTTGCTTTCACCCTCATCCTTCTAATCGTGACATTTATTTCCTTTCCTATGTACGACAGCTTTCATATCACGAGTGGCTCGATGACATCCTCAGAACTGATGATGTGAATAATATTTTCCTGAGGAAGAGAAACCTCGAGCTAAACCAGCACGGTGCAAAACTTATGATGAAAAGGCACCTGCTGCCACAAAACCTGAAGCTTTTGCCAAATAACGCGACAATCTGAATTACTTCAAAGGGATTTGAGTTTCCACTTTCTAGCAACAGCTTCATTAAAGCCACCGAGAAGGTGGAACTGGGAATGTTTACCCTGATTTAACAGGATTTACTTGGCTATTTCTGTACTGATGACTAATTTGGGGCTGTTGTGCTGTGACACAAGAAATTTTCAGCTTGCAAAGGTTCGGGGGCAGTGGGACAGTGCTGAGCTTACACGTTGAGGTGGTGACACCACCAGCACCACCTCTCTCTCTTTCCAGGACCTCCTCTGCTGCCTGCTCAAGGACTCTGCCTTTCTCATGACTTGTAGGAGTTCACCACAGAGCGCCCACCCTTCTCAGCTACAAATCTGGGGAGATCCCACCAATTAAAGATGGAAAACCCCACATGCAATATTATTATAACACCTAAAGAGGAGCATCCTGAGCAGCAGGGAGTGCCACGGGGAACTGCTTTGTAAATCACACTCAAACGCAGCCATTTGGCACCGACACCTCAATAGAAGCTTTGTCTGCTTCTCTAAGAGTTGTTTTTTTTTTCCCATGTGAGGCTCCTGGTCTGCTCATGTGGTTTCACACCCCTGCTCAGCTGGGAATGTTTAGAGCCCACAGGTCTGCTGGTATAAATCTTGACTGGATGAAAAGATAAAAGACTCCAAGATATCCCAACCCGACCTGTTTCACTAAGCCGGTGGCACCCTGTGGGCAGGGGGAGTGGGTGGGGGGGAACACAGCCATGGGACAAACCCATAGACAATCCCATCCCATGATTTCTCTTGCTCGTGGCAGATTGATGTTGTCTTGCAGAAAGAGTTAACTCAGATACTTGGTTTTAGCCAGAAGTAAATCCTTCCCTAATTAGCCTTTTAAGGCACAGGCTATTTCCATAGCCCAGGCGGCACCAGCACCACTTCCTGCACTGGCTCATGAGTCGATGCTGCTGCAAACCCAGTTTGGCTTGTCCCACACTGACACTCTGGAGCCACCACTGGCACTGCCATCACTGCTCCAAAACTCACCACGATTTCCACGCTCAAGTGTTTGCTTTCAGCAAAACATCACTGACATGAGAAGCTGAGGGAAGCTTCATTCCAGGCCCTCCCATTGCCATCTGGCACCTTTCTGGACCCACCCCGGACCCACCTGAGAACTCTCACCACCTCCTGCAACACCCACAGGGCTCCCAAGAGCCTGCAATGCCACCATGGCCATAGCCAGAGAAGTCAAGCACCTCCTGTTAGCTGCACCAAAGCAGGGAGGCTACGCCGTGACCAAGGCAGTCACAGAATCACAGAATTTCCTAGATTGGAAAAGACCTTTAAGATCATCTTCTCCAAACAGTCACGGTTCTTGCGAGATATTTGTCACTTGTTCATGTGCTCAGATGCATAAAAGGGGGGAAAATGAGGCAGCCTACGGAAGCTGAAGATAGCTGATCTTAAAAAGAATTGGGTTTTGAAAGAAATTTAGATACTTTTCAGCTTCACGAGTATGAGCACGTTTGAAAGGTTCCCCACCTGCTTTTGGCTGATTGTCAGCACTGGGGCAAAGCACTGAGGAACAGTAAGAACAGTGGCGAGAACTGAGGAAGAACGTCCATCTGAGCACTCAGGGGATAGTTTTAGATGATCTAAAACCTCCCCAGAGGCACCCTGACTGCAGACGGGAGGGAAGCACAGGCTCCTGCTCCTGGCTTAAAGAGTTAACAGTCCAGGGGCAACCAGCAGCCAAGAAAGCCCCGGAGGCTGAAGCTCTTGAGGCCAAGCTCTGCAGGTTAAAACCCTTTACTTATTTCAAGCAATGCTTTTTCCAGACCAAGATCTGTCTCTTCAAAAGAGGCAGACAATCAGTATCTGATTTGAGCAAACACCAGCGCTCAGATTAATTTAATGCTTACATCTAAAATTAGCCTGCCTTTTAAAAACTAATTCCTCCAGGCTTTCACTCCAGCACGATAATATTTCTCGATGGCGAAGTGACTGCCCATAGAACAATACGGCCCCGGAGAGTTTCCCAACAGCCTTTCCCACAACTCCAGAGCTCGGAGCAGCGCTGCTATGAAACGTTCCCAGCTTTCAAACACCTTGGTAGGTGGGGACACCAGCTCCGGTTTGGGGAGGACTCGTGAACTAACTCCCTTGACTTGCCTCTCCTCCAGCTACAGGTGATTTTCTTCATTTTTTTGGTGTTGAAATTATTCAGCTATGCCACAGGTCAGCGCAGCCCCAAGGCTGAAAGCTGGACAGCAAACCTCATTTCACCAGCGTTTACGGAAAGAGCAGCAGTTTAACAAGCTGGTCGGGTTTTGCCTCATTTTCATCGGCAAGGTTTTTGTCCAGCGCTAGCCTAGCAGGACAGCAATATTCCTGTGAGAAGGAGGATGGGGGCAAACCATCACCACAGCAACTCCCTACAGCCACTAATGCCAATAATCCCGGCGCAGGGGCTCCGGCAGCTGGCTCCAAACCGGCTGCTCCAGAGGCACCTTCCCGAGTTTCACTTCAACCATCCTCTTCCCAAAGCCAACCACAAGACACAGGTCTCCAGGAGTAAGACAACAAAGCACCACCACCACCACCGGTCTCTGCTCGGAACACGTGCCCAGCAGGTCTCCGTGTAATATAGAAAGGAAAAAGCTGCTTACTCTGAGTGTCTTTGCGATCGGGGAAGGAGAGGACGGGGGAGAATCTGACTGAGCCTTCCTGCTGCGGGTATATTCTTTACTCCTGGTGTACAAGGACGACATGGCCTCGCAGGCTGAGTGGCTTTGAGAAGCAACACAAGTCTTGCTCTCCTGTCGCTCTACGGTGCTGGGCAGGTCCTTCTTCCAAGGTCAGAACAAACTAATTAAACTATTCACAGCTCTGGTAATTAAACCCTGCTGTTTAGGGTGTATAATTTTAGGCATTAATCTGCTGAGGGAAGAGCTGAGGTTCCACAATGTTTCTTGTCCAAGAAGATGAAGAGAAAGTGTGAAGGACTCGCTGTGCTCCAGCGCCGGGCGTTGCTCCGTGCCAGCCTCACCGACCGGGCCCCATCCCAACTTCTCCACAAAAGGACATCTCCCCTTGGTCAGGGCGTGCGCCACAGGACCAGAGCGAGCTCCCCCCAAAACTGCAGGAGGCAAAAACTCCCGGCTCAAGAGAGCGAGCTGGAAAAGTGGCTGGGTTTATCTAAACACAGAGCTTTTGCCAAAAAAAAAAAGAAAGAAAAAGGAGAAGAAAACTAAACCCCGCGTTCCTCTGGAGCGTGGCCGCGAGCTCTGTGCTGTCACTGCGCAGAGCCGCACGCTTTAAGCGCAACGTGAAAGCATAAATCAGGAACAAACGCTGGTTTGGAAAGGGGCAGGCCAGATGAAGTTGTGTTTTGTTTCGTCGTCGTCGTCCTCCTCCTCCTCCTCCTCCCAGGCGCCGTTACCCACACGCAGGCTTCTCCCGTCCCTCCCGCTGCTGCCTTCTGACATTCCAGATCCTGACTCGCTCCGAGAGGAATGCTGGAGGGCAGCCAGCAGCAGCGATTCACTTTCAGCTTGGGATTTGGGCTGCCACTTGTAGGGAAAAAAAGGGGAAAAAAAACAAGGGGAAAAAAAAGAAAAGAGTAGGGGGAAAGAAAAGCCAATAACTCAGAAGCTCCCAAGGCCTGGCGGGGGCGGGGGGAGGTCGGAGGCAAACCGATGGTGCTTGGCAAAGCTTGAATTCCAGCCTGTGTTTTGTGGCTGAGACAACGGGAGATATTTGAAAGGCCACGGTGCAGTTCATACCATTAAAGGGAGGACATGCTCATGGAGCACAACAGGATTGTTGCTGTTTGCTCCTTTGCCTGTTTGGAGTTGCGAGAAGAGGAGCTTGTGTAATGTGCACGCATGGAGAGGAGTGTTTGGGGTGGAGGAGGCGGAGGGGAGAGGAGCTGGAAGGAAAGGAAAGAGGGTGGGGAGAGTATGTGCCCCTTCTCAGCGAAGTTGCAGGCAGCTCTTTGCTGAGCTGAGCTGCTGCTGCCTCACTGGAAAGCTGCTCTGCAGCCTCTTGGAGATTGCTTGCTGCAAAGGCAAGTGGATGTCCCTTGTGTCCCACCGAGGGTCATTTGAAAAATGCCCTCGAGCCCGCAGTGGCTGAGTTGATTTTGTTGCTCTCATATGCTAAATACGGTCTTGCAGCTGTAAGATTGAGAATCTGTGTTTTGCTTTACTGGAAAAGCATTAGCCCAGGTATCTGCACTGGACCAGTTCTAGCAAGGCAGTGTTAATGAACCAGTACCACCCTGAGCACTGTGTACTCATCTAGATTTACTCAGATCCTTCCAGACCCACCCAAACTGGCTGCTGACTGATTTGGTCGCTGGGTGCTTGGAGCTGACCCACGTGCAGCTCCACAGGCTGCTTTATCATGGAATCACAGACTGGTTTGGGTTGGAAGAGACCTTAAAGATCATCCAGTTCCACCCCCACTGCCATGGGAAGGGACATCTTCCCCTAGACCAGGATGCTCAAAGCCCCGTCCAGCCTGGCCTTGAACGCTTCCAGGGATGGAGCATCCACAGCTTCCCTGGGCAACCTGGGCCAGGGTCTCACCACCCTCACTGTGAAGAATTTCTTCCAAAGCAGACGATTTTCAAAGAAGTCTTCGTCATCAACAACTTCCTGGCAAGTACAGGAGACTATCTACACAAAAATACTTTAAGAATATGCCTACACTTACGTATCTCCCTGTTGAGCTGGAATATTGCCCCTTTTCTGCACACTGCTTGGCATCTGCGTAATTATCCTGACATGTAGCTGGGGAAGGGTGCTTGGAATGGCAGCTGCATTCATTTCTCCTGCCATCCAGCACCTTTACTACCCAGGGGCAACACGGCATCGCTGTGCGACCACAGGGAGTGGGAAATGGGGCTGCCAGGCTCTCCTCCTCTAAGGAAGTCACTTTGAGATCAGGTTTCTACTTGATACCTCAGGATGAGGAAGGAGAGGACTCAGCATTCAGTGACTGGAGGAGGAGGTAAAAAACCCAAGTGTTTGGAGAGGTCTAATTCTGCCTGGTGATATTTCTGCATCCCCTTTTAAAAGTGTGGAAATTAAGTCCAGACACACAAGAAGGTAGTGAGAGGCACCCCGCTGCTCAAGGAGACTGTGGCAGGACCTTGATCTTTCCAGCCTCCATCTGTTGCACTCATCACCTCACCCTCCAGCTCTCCCAGCAGTCCAGAGCCCGACTCTGCTGTATGGTGACAACGAGGGAATTTGGACATTTTAGATGCATATTTACAGAGCTTGCACACCAGGGTAATCCTTTTGCATTTGTCTCTCAGTTTCTGGGGCGTCAAAACAGTGAAACTGGGCTAACCTGTGGGGCCACCGGCAGACTGGAGTGTCTCAATCCCAATTACCAGGCTGACAAAGCCCAGCTTAGTCACCAAGGTGGAGTTTAACAGCTCTAAATTGTAGGGTTTGGCTTCCCCTCCCATTCAGCCTGAAACGAATCATTGCCGTGTCCCTCCACGGTCACGTTCCTGCTGAGGAGGGGGTGAGAAAGCTCTAAAATCAACACTGCAGAGCAGAACTCGCAGACAGAGCATTAAACCAAAACAAAACCTGAGCTTTCTATTCCCTGCTAATTAAAAGTTAATTAGTCATCCAATGCAGATGCCTCACAGATTGACGGAACGCATCTTGGTGGACAATTATGCATTTTACAGAGAAGGGGTCGCATGAGAATGAGTATCCTTATTAGCCAGGGGAAAGACAGCAGGATGAGACGCAATACAGAAAACCACGGCGGCTTTCACTGGCGTTTCAGCAAAGGTGCCTCATTTACAAGTTTCTTTTCTTCCTGCCGTTTTGTGCAGTTTACTTTCAAGTTTTCCCCTGTGTACGTACGAAACTCGACTCTTCCTGTGCAGCGCCGCTGTCCCCACCTCCTGATGTTTGCAATAGTCAAGGTCACGCTTTAGATCTGACAGTTTCTGCCTGGTAAGGATATTGCTCAGCCAGAACCAGTAGTCTGGGCTGTTCTTTCGCTGAGGAATATTTAGACAGCTTCCAAAATAACATGTGAAAAAAAAATCTTCCATGTGCATTTCCACAACCACTGGACACAAACCCCAGAGACTGCCCAGATGTTCCCTTCACGCTGCAGTGTGTTTTCTGGGCAAAATCACCTTAGATTTTCTTATCTTTGAGTACAGCAGCACAACTGTGTGATAGAACAGAGTATTTCCTATATTTATATGAAATTGGACTTTTCCTATACTTAGAGCTACGGTCTTATTCTCTTTTCTGCAGGCTGCTCTCTGCCTTCCTTCGGAAATGACACCTCCAGATCCAATTTTTTTAATTAGAGAGGAGGACCCATACCCAAGAAAATGATGTACCAGAATGAGGATGAAGCCTCGAGTGAAATATTTGAGGGGAATTTTTCCCCTTACACAAACACCCCTGTCCTGGGCTCAGGACACAGTTTATCGGTGTTGAAAATCTTCACCCACAGAGCGTGACACTGGTAAAATAAATTCAAGCAGCGCCGTAAATCTCCAGCCTACAGCAGACAAAAATGGGCAACAAACTGGGAGTTAAAGCCAAAGGTGTAGAGTGATGCTCTCGGGCAATGTGAGCCCACAGCATGTTCTCCGGGAATGCAGAGGAGAAGGAAAGGAGAAGCCCTCTTGGGAGACCAGAATCCTAATAAAACTTGAAGGATGAGGGAGAGCAGTTGGTATTTTTGGAATAATTTACCCCCAAACTATGTCCTCAAAGTCCTTGCTGTCATTTTCCACATCAGCTTTACCACACTCTTCTACATCCCTGAATTACTTCTCATTCAGCTGACTTCTTTCATTCGCAGCCAAACCTCCCTATCTCCCCTGAGCAGGCACGTCCTGGAGAGCACGCTGGCGTCTCCAGCTCCACAAGGCTCAGCTGATGGAGCAGCTGAGCTGAAGACAACAACTGGGGCCACACAGAGCCAGGATGCTCTCCACACCACAAACCTTCCTGCAGGGTCTGCTTGGCCACATCTGTGAAATTAAACAGAGCCAAGGACCACCCCTGGCCACTGAGCTGCTGAAGGTCTCCAGCATTGCCTTGCCCTTGGCCAAGCAATGCTCCTCCACCTGGGTGCTCACAGGGACCGTTCCCAACAGGAGTCGTGGACACAGCCCAAGTGATCTGGAGGGGAAGGAGGTTTGGTAACTCAGATCATAGAATCACAGAATTATAGAATGGTTTGGGTTGGAAGGGGCACTAAAGATCATCTAGTTCCAACTCCCCTGACACAGACAGGGACACCTCCCACTAGAGCAGGTTGCTCAAAGTCCTGCCCAACCTGGCTCTGAACACTTCCAGGGATGAAGCATCCACAGCTTCCCTGGGCAACCTGGGCCAGTTTCTCACCACCCTCACCGTAAAGAATTTCTTCCTTCTTCACAGCCCTCACTTCTGGATTTCCATCTGCAGGAGGACAGTGTGTTGTGTGTTGAGTCATGTTCCAGTTCAGGGAAACACTGAAATCTGTAACTTATATTTTATGTAATACTTAAATAAATTCTAAAGCTCCATTTATTCTCATGACACTTCCCTGGTAAAATGGAGCAAAATAAACTACCCTGGCGGTTATTTCCAGGAGCCACTATATGCTCATAAAAGAATTGTTCTGGGTCTGAAGTAGTTCTGTAAAAAAAAAATAAAAAATCCAGAGAAACTCAGCTTAAACATGAAAACCTATTAACTATTGATGCAGGCTACAGAGGAGAGTCGAGAGGAGATTTCCTATTGCTTCTCTGTTACTGGACTGGCACACAAAGCTGAAATCCATAGTGTGAGAGCACTGCACCCTCCCCTGCCCCTTCGTAATACCAGTTACACTGGGAATGAAGTTTAATAAATCTTGTGATTCCTTTCCCCTCAGGATGACCGGTATTTGTGATTATTTGAGCCCAAAATAACATGTAGTCTTTGTGCATATGAATTGGTACCTGGAAGGGGATCTTACTTGCCTTGCACTTGTCTTCCACTACATCCAAACCAGACACGAGCACAGGAAAAGCCCCTGATCAATCTGAGACTGGGTCTGACGTGCCAGGAGGATCTGTTTGGTTTAACACGCAGGGCTCCGGTCAGATGGAAGGTGACAGCAGCAGTGATTGCTGCACCTCAGGTACCTGCACACCAGCTTCTTCTTCTACACGGAATCTTGCAGTAAAAAGCCTCTAGAGTAATACTAACAAATTTGGAAAGGAATTTACCTGCAAAGAAAAGGCTGGTCTTGTTACCCCCCTGCTCTCACATCTTCATTCTCTGCACCCATCGCTTCCTGAGCAAAGAAATTCTGCTTGTTCTGTTCGTCTCGGTGCATAACGAGCTGATTTGGAATTAGCAGCGCTCTCACTTAACCCAGGAGATGGGACAAAAAGCCAGTCTTAAAAAGTTGTACCAATAAACCTTTTGTGCATCTACCCCTCCGTGATCTGTGAACTGGAACCTGGTTTGCAGTTACGCTGCTGGAACCCCGAGGGAAGTGGGACAGCTCAGGGTCAAAGCTGTAGCGGCTGTACTCACACCCAGCCCACAATCACTCTGGAAAAAAGCTGCTTGCAAATACACACCGTATAAACCCCACTTAAGAACACTGGAAATAAATAACTAAAATGACACGTGAGCTTTATCAGGTTCAGCCACAGCTCTGCAGGGTTTCTTTCCAATTGCAAAAGGCAGCGAGGGTTATGCTCAGCACCAGACGGGCTGTAGCAAAGAAATCGCTGGTCAGCAAGAAGCTGTGCTGGACCCGTGCTGGGGAGGCACTGCAGCACTTTGCCATAAATGGAAGGAATAGAAACGGTGGAAGTGAAGAGCTTTCATCTGCAGCGCCGGGAGGATTCCCCTGAGCAGCTCTGCCGCTACCATCTCGCAGACAGGCAGCACAAGGAAAGGATTTTCCACTCCGCTCAAACACACACGCAGCAGCTGACGGGCTATAATTGCAGGCGTGGCATCACAGTCCCCCCAGTTTTCATTCCCATCACTAAAAAGGCTGGAAGCTACACCTGTCAGGAATACCTGGAGTAGCGTGAAGCAGGAGAAGCTGATCATTTTAGCGTGGGCAGAGAACAGCGCATTTTAAATAGAAAACTTCAGAATTCTCTTCTTTCTGCTTTCTTACAAATACAGGAAATCAGAAGCAGTAGCAAAGAGAGTTTAGAAAGCACCATTCTGAGCATGGGAACATCATTTCTAGAAACAGATGATCTTTGAGCTCCCTTGCAACTGAAACCATTCTAGGATTCTACGGTTTTAGCCCCAGTAAGAGTCAAAGTGAAAAGTTTTCTGGCAGCTCTGTGGAGAGAGATGAGTTTTTGGAAGAACACACAAGGTAATCCTATAATCCTATGAAGGTGCCTTGAACACTCAAATCCAGCACCTGTAAGAGGATGAGAAGCAGGGGTGTCCACCTACACCTCTGGGGACCTCCCTAAGCTCAGAGGTTGAATGTAAAAAGAAGTTTGCAGAAAAAGGTGAAGGATTTTGTTTTCTGGAGCTCATCATCTCCAGAAGGGACAATGACGAGCGGTTACAGCAACAGTAGCAATAATCAGACCAATAAAGAAGCAGCCGCCTCCTATCAGAGGGGGACAGATGCGACAGGCCCCAGCTCTGCCAAGACTAGTTATCTTGGAGACCACAGATTTAATTTGATGTCATTCAAGACTAAATGCAACCACGGTCACAAGCCCAGAGGCCTGGGGTGGCCCCGGCCCTGCGCATTCTCATGCCACAATCCTCACGATGTCCACACAACAAGTGGGAAGACTGATGTCTAGAGGGAACCTGCTTCATGTCCACCCCAAACCAGCTCTGCCTTTTCAAGCCAGGCGTCTTTCCTGAGCTCAATCCCATGTTTTGGTAAAAAAAGGCCATGTCATTAAATCCAGAGAGATGCTTCCCATTGTCCACTCAGTCCGGTTCAGAGCATTGCTCATGCCAAAAATCAAGTGATTTCATCCCGTTCCTACCATAATGGACAAAATAGTGCTGGAATATACTATTGCCCAGCAGTTGCACTCGGCAAGTGTTCACTGGCAGGTTCCCTCCTCCCCGCCCAGCTTTCTTGCAAAGGATGAAGAAGCCCAAACACACCGAGCTACAGAGGAGGAATGTAGCACAAATCTGTAAGGATATTAACGGGCTGTGTCAGGGAAACTGTGAAAGCAAACACCATTGTAAGAACCAGCTGGAAACGCGGCTATTTCAAGCTAAGGGACTTTCCAAAATATGACATAGAGACACAGAAATCCCAGGGCACTAACGATGGAGTCATGATCCATTCTGCTCGGTCTAAACCTGTCAGATGCTGCAAACCTCCCAACCTACCCAGCCCCTCCACGGCTGGAAAACCTTCTGGGCAGCTCCTCGGCAGAAGCCACCAGCTGACACAAAGCAATATTCTAGTGCCGCTGGCCCAACAGATGTAGAACTTCAACAGATTGCTATCTTAACGATGCTTCAAGCCTGTTCCTGGCCTTACTTCAACAGCAGCAGATTGGTGTGCAGAAGGTTATGTTCCCTCCCTAGGATGAAACCGAGGAGCAATGAAAAAAGCCTAAATATATTGACAGGCTGAGGGAGTTGGGATTCTTCATCCTGGAGCAGAGAAGGTTCTGGGGAGACCTTCTTGCAACCTTCCAGTAGATGAGAGGGCCTACAAGAAGGCTGGGGAGGGCCAGTTTCCAAGGGCTTGTAGCAATAGGACGAGAGGCAATGGTTTTAAACTAGAGGGTGGATTTAGATTGGGCATTAGGAAGAAGTTCTTTACTAGGAGGGTGGTGGAACACTGGCTGCCCAGGGAGGTGGTGGAGGCCCCATCCCTGGAAACATTTCAAGGTCAGGCTTGATGGGGCTCTGAGCAATCTGCTCTAGTTGAGGATGTCACTGCTCCCTGCAGGGGGGTTGGATGAGATGAACTTTAGAGGTGCCATCCAACCCAAACCATTCTATGATCCTATGATTCTGAAATATATATATATATATACAACATCAACCCATGACAGGGCCCAGCATTAGCTACATCCAAGGTACCTACTATCCTGATTAAGAAAAATGCACTGAGGTGTGAATTAAACCAAAGCTGGTGGGAAATTCCCGCCAGGAAGGACTTTTGCAGATGAAGGTTTCTCCAGCTTGACCTACCAAATAATGAAATAGCTTCTGCCAAATAATTTTACTTCTAGCAGGGAAAGCTCCATGTCCAAACTCAAAAAACCTAACAATGACTTTCCAAATATGAGGCTCTTTCTGAAGAGAAGTATGTGGGAGGATCTAAACTCAGAACAAAAAGTGACCTTTTAAAGACAAGGGGGACAAATAGCATCATCGCACTTGAATCTCTGGAACACACGATTTTTCCTACAGTGGTAGTTTCCAGAGGATATTTTATTGCCAGGGAATTTGACTTCAGTTTTCCAAACAAATTCAGATTACTCTTCAATTCCTTGTTAGCCATCTGGCAGCACAGCTTCTGCTTTTCACTCTTCTGGACGTATCTGGGAGATAAATCATTTCCTACCTCAACATGAGACCACACCATTCAGCATGGAATGTCCAGGCTCCGAGGACCACTGGATTCATGGGGGTGTTACCACCAAGAAGCACTCCCCAGCACGCTGGTGAGAAGGGCCAGAAAGCAAATACTGAGCATAATACATTTGAGCTGCATCTGCTGAAGCCATCTCCTACTGCCCAGGCACAAATCACACATTCTCCAAGCCTTGCCAACACGACCCGGCTGTTACGGGCTATGCAGATATCTCCTGCTCTCTGCAGGAATTTTAAGGCAGCAGATCAGATTTTTTGGAGGATGTCTTCAACCACATGAGGAGAGACGTCCTCCCCACGGTCTCGTGGATGACTGACAACCAAGCACTATCACCAGCTCCCAGAGGGACAGAGAACCTGCTATAAGTAGCTAAGCAGTTACAGATACTTTCCTTTTCCATAAATTTGAGCTTGTCAATATGAAATTCTGTTGAACAGCTTCAAACAAAAATCACCAGCAGAGGTAACGAGTCATTATCCCACTGACCAGTGCTGGTCAGGCCACATCTGGAATAGTGTGCTTGGGTTTGGTTCCTGCTATAAATTACGAAAAGCTGTGGACAGGCTGAAGAGAGTCCAGAGGAGGGCCACCAAGATGACCCAAGGACTGGGAAGCTGCCTTTCCTTAAGGCTGAGACAACTGAGTTTGTTCAGCCTGGAGAAAAGAAGGCTCAGGGGAGACCTTCTCACCATGTTTCAGTATTTCAAGGGTGGCTACAAAGAAGCTGGAAACTCCCTTTTCACAAAGAGTCCTGGGGAAAAAATGAGGGGTGATGGGTACAAGTCACTCCTGGGCAGATTCCAATTGGACACAAGAGGAACATTTTTCACAACAAGGCCAATCAGCCACTGGAATGACATCTCCAGAGAAGTGATGGAGTCCCCAGTATTGGACACCTTTAAGATACAGCTGGACAAGAGATGGGTCACCTCATCTAGACCTGGTTTTGCCAAGAAAAGTTGGACTAGATGATCCTTGCGGTCCCTCCCAACCTGGCATTCTATAATTCTCTGTATAAGCACAAACACCCTTAAAGTAAAAAATTACAAACATAATTAGACATAAAACGATCGTTAGATTCATTCTATCTTTGGGATATGGTCCAGGGAGCAAGGCTGTTCCTCAGGCCAGCGGGTCTAGGCTAACAGTCTCACTCAACGTGACTGGTCCAGTCTCCTGGGGTGGCTCTGCTGTATCTACATGGCACTGGAGGTGAAGAGACGCACACACATGGCACTGATCCTGCTGCTGCCTTGTCCATCACCCTGCTCCCAGTTCCTTCTGGGGAGAAAGCTTAAGGATGCCAGGACATCGGTGAGATAGCTGCCATGTAGGCGAAGGGACAAGCGCCTGGGGTGAACTGGGATAATTTGAACCAACTGCACAAGCCTCCCAGCAATGCCAGCAAAAGCCAAAGCATCTGGCGGGTATTGGATGCATTGCTAACCTCAGCTCCAGTGCTGCAGGAGAAATTACTTGCTGACAACTGAGAAAGATCAGTCGCCTCGGACTACACTGAAGTTCCGTGAGCAATTTACTAAACAAGAAGCGAAAGCATAAAGTTACCTTAAATAGTTCTGAGTCTATGACCTTGTAAATCGTTCCTGGAGGACTTGCTAGTTTGCTTCATCTTCCTGGGACCCACAGATCAGATTTTAGCTGGTTTTGTGTTACTCGGCTGCATCTCCATCGTAGACACTGCTTCACATTACACCTTCCTAATTCAGCGACTTGGTGAGTTAAAGGAATTAACCTGAATGCATTTAGCTGTAACCCTGTAGCCCACAGAGCTGACATGGATTGCTCGGCTTTAAGCACAAACAATATGTTTTCCCCGAGCTGAAAATAGGAATGGAGTCACCGCGCAGATGATTTAAATGCTGGATCAACAGGGACAGTAGACAACAAGTCCAATGTCCTTCTCAAAACATTAAGGTTAAGGAAAACAAGTACATGAGGCCGGAGAACTCACAAGGCAAATCATCTGTGCAGATGGGAAAATTTCGGGGGTAGAAATATTTGAAGAATGCATTTAGATTCCTATAGTGTCTCCCCCATCACCTCCCAAAGAACCCAGGGCCCTCTAATCAGAATAAAACTGTTCTTCACCAGATGCAAAGCTCTGTGGTGTGCTCTTGCAGCAATCCTCTGCTATTTCACACTCAACTGTACGTTGCATATATTGAGGAGCTCCTCTCCTCGCAGCATCCACCACCCATTCCAGCATTTTGTTTACCAACAGGCTCTAAGCAGAGCCAATGTCTCACAGCCTTACTTTACACATAATTAAAAGCTCTATAATTTAACTGGAGTCATGCAAGTGACGCATGGTTCCCTTGGCCAGCGGCCAGATGGCTTCCCTCCCACGTCATGCTGCATCTACGCGAGCAGTAAATATTCCAGGGTAAAACCAGGGAAAAAAATCCTCCTGTCTTTAGTCCCCTGAAGGGACCCTGGGCCAGCAGCAATAAAGCGTAGGATGAACAGCACCATATAGCACTAGCGAGCTGGGAAGATTTTAGTTTCTTATCAGCTAGCGAGAAGTTCTCCGCTTTTATTCCCTTTTACAAGTCAACTTTCCCTTGTATCTCCGCAAAGAGCGCAGCCCGGGCAGACATACCTTACCTTATTAGGCAATTGGAGTCCAGAAAGTGGAGGACTCGGAGCCTTCCTCAACTTAAAAAGACAGTCCAGAGGCACATGTGCAGCCTGCACAGCACCTTCACAGAATCACAGAATGATAGGGGCTGGAAGGGACCTCTGGAGATCATCTCGTCCAATCTCCCTGCCGAGGCAGGCTCACCCAAAGCAGGTCACACAGGAGAACATCCAGGTGGGTTTGAAATGTCTCCAGAGACAGAAACTCCACAACCTCTCTGGGCAGCCTGGGCCAGGCTCCAACACCATCACAACCAAGAAGTTTCTCCTCATGTTTAGCTGGAACTTCCCATCTTCCAGTTTGTGCCTCTTACCTCTTGTCCTGTCACTGAGCACCACTGAAAAAGGACCAGGCCCATTCTCCTGACACCCACCTTTTCAGTATTGATCAGATCCCCCCTCAGGCTTCTCTTCTCCAAACAGACCCAACTCCCTCAGCCTTTCCTCACAAGAGATGTTCCAGTCCCCTCGGCATTTTAGCTGAGTGGTGGTGGTAGGTCATAGGCTGGACTCGATGATCCGAGAGGTCTTTTCCAGCCTTAGTTATTCTATGATTCTCTGATTCTATTCTATCTTCACAGCCCTTTGCTGTTCCCTCTCCAGCAGTTCCCTGTCCTTCCTGAACTGGGGAGCCCAGAATTGGACCCAATACTCCAGAGGTGGCTTCACCAGGGCAGCGTAGAGAGGGAGGAGAACCTCCCTTGACCTGCTTGCCTGCTCTTCCTGATACACTCCATGATGCTCCCGTGCGCTGTGTGGGGAGGGGGCAGTGACACAGAGGACTTGGGGGAGCTGCTGGGGCTCCCATTTGCTCCCAGCACACACAGTCTGGCTATGACCAGCGAGTCACAAACCACTAAACTAAAGCTACTCCCGATCTTTTAGTCACTTATCAAATCCAGAAAGGTAAACGGTGTGATTAGAAAAGCTAAACTGGGAGTCTCCGTGGAAGATAAAATGCCACTAGAAGCAAAACCAGAGGAGATAAATAGAACATAGGAAAACCAGGACTCCCCAAGTTCTAGCCCTGAAATAGCTCTAACACTAGGACATGCAGCTTCCATAAGGAATTTTCCAGTTCATTGCTCTTCCCTTAGAATTCACAGCACTAAGTTCAGAAACTCAGTTCTAAGAGATTTCATTTTAATTTTTATTAGTATTCAGTTGTATCTGGAGATTTCACGTTAATAATACAATTAGGCAGAACTCATAATATTTACAAACCAGAGTGGGCTCGAATGGTGTTTTGCTGAAGTTAAGATACTCATAAAATAAATCAGAGCACAGGGAGATGAGACCAGAGCCTACTGAATACACATCGAAATGCATGTTTATGGATTTCGATGCTGCTCCTGCACAGAAGTTAATTCCATTAATACGTCTGGGTTTTACACTGTGCTACATGGACTGGCCAAGAGGAATTTCAGGAGAACAGATGTTTTCATTGACACTTTTACTGCCCCCAAATTGTTACTTTCCCACTGTGACGCTCAGTGTGTTCCCCTGGATTTAAAGCTCTCCCTTAATGAATCCTCCGACACATGGGTGAGGAGCTAAATGCCACTAATGAGAAAGGCAAGAAGATAAAGTTCTTTAGATGATTACAAACATTTTTCTACTTCTGTTATGCACGGGATGTCATGTAAAACACACTACTCTTCCAAATTGGTTCCCGATTTCTCTTGCTGCATAATAGCAAAAGGCAAGTATAAGTTGAAGCCAGAAGAGCTGAGGGTAAGGAAAATCCTCTCCAAAATGTAACATCAGGCCATTCTCTTTTTGTCTTCATCATTATCCTTCAAATGCTGCAGCCCAGACCTGTGTCTGTACTC
>WEIS01019505.1:0-10897 GCA_013389965.1 Todus mexicanus | reverse complement strand
GCAACACCAGGGCACACGTACAGCAGCCGAAGGGCTTTTGCACACAACAGAAAACACCACAGAACTCCCTGGGAGGAGGAACACAACAGATTTTCAAAATCATATCAAAGGAAGGTTGGTAAATCCATGGCAAGAAAGTTGGCAGCAGCTGCTGAGCATGGCAGGGCAGCAGAGGCAGGTCTGCAGGAGCCCAGCACGGCTGCGGGATTTCCCTCCATTCAGTGTTTAGCTCCAGCTCTGCCTAGAGGAGTGCAGAATACTGCAAGAGATAAAGCATTTTCTGTCTCCTCCCCGTCATCTTCCCCGACTTTTTCCCTCTGCTCTTCCAGATTTTACAGGAAAATAGGAATATGTGAAAACACCATCAGCAATTTTGGGTGTCCAACCTGCACCAGGGACTGAATCTTCCGCCATTTTGCAAGCCAAGGGGGCTCAGTTTGGGCTGCAGCCTTTATTGATTGTTAATTTTTTGGTTTCTTTCCATTTACACAATTCCCCACTTCTTGGAGCTCACCCAAAGCCATTTTACAAGCATGAGATAACTGAATTTGCTGAAACAAGTCAGCAGAGCCGCTGCACAGTGACACAGCTGCTTTCTCCGAGTAAGCGGCTACAGCCTTTTCCTGCTGATGAAAGAAGGTGGTCGTGCTGTAAATATTTCAAATGCAGACAGCAGACACCAAACCTGCTGGCAATTCAATCACAGTTTTCCTTTACTTGGGTTTTTTGGGGTTTTTTTTTGTGTGTGTGTGTTTTAGAGGGAGGAGGGAGGGTAAAGGCTGATTTTACAATTTTAGGTCATGCTTCCCTTTGCTTACAAGCTGAATTTTAAGAGAGTTGAGGAAGCTAAATGGGATGGAAGAAAGACAGAGAGAATAAATTCACCGAGAAGTGGTGGCGAGGCTGCTGCAGCCACGGAGCACGGCTGGGCTGGAGGAGGGAGAGCAACACTCTGCTCTGCAAAGCAGAAAAACTGCAGATCACAGCAAGCTGCAGGGGACAGGCAGCAAATGGGGTACGAGGCAGTCTGGAAACAACCCACCGAGTTTTTAATTACGTTTTCAAGAAACACGCTGCTTCCTAAAGTGCAGTATCTGTGTCATTCTATTAATTCAAGCAAATATCACGTGATCCAAGCAGATCTTCAAAGAAACGGTTCTGTGCGTTGTATTCTCGGGCAATAAGCTTTTGCTAAGAAATACGTGAACTAAGAGCAGCCACCACGCCAAGTTCAAGGCACACATAAAGCAGAACAGATTTTTTCCAGGGTTCTGGTTGCAAGTACAAGTAGCAGAATATAAATTGTCAGAGACGTGTACGTGAGAGTCAGCAAAACCACTGCAGAAGTTTCTAGTTCCCAGAGACAGAGACAAGCGTGTCCTGCTGCCATGAGAGAGCTACGAGCTTTGGATTTGTGCGTTAGCTGGAAAAAATCTGGAACTGATGGTGAATCTGGCTCCCACTTCGTTCTTCAAGAAAACACCGATTTTCTCTGATAACCCTTTTCATCAGGGCAGTGCAACACAAAGATGGTTCCCAACTCCCTGTCACCATCTTGAGGCAAAAGGAGATGCAATAAAATATTAATAGAAGGGGAGATTCAAAGTAGGGCACTAGTAACCCTGGATATATAAGCTGGTGAACCAAGAACACAACAGCAAGTCTGTATGTTAGAGAGTCTCTGCCAGAAGGAAAAAAAAAGGACATTGTGGAAAGAAAACCCTCCCAAGTCAAGAGTGGATGATGGAAAAAAAGAAATGTCAATCCCCTGTTAATTGGTGCATAGATAACAAGAACAGACAATTAACTTCTCCAAGAAACACAACAGCTTCTGATAAGCTTTTCACTACCCTGGCCTCCCTTCCTGCCTCCTGAGCTCCTTCCAGCACTAAGAGATTGAAGTGTTTGTGGCAAACTCCATCCACCACCATTCAGAGTCCTTGGGTGGATCGACACCACCCAGCCCCACGGGGAACACCAAGAACGTGCAAAACTTGACGTTTTACATTTGCACACTTGAGTGACCCAGCACTGGAAAAGTACTCACCCAAAGACACTCACCTACCTGCGTCAAAACCTGGCAATGTGTTTAGAAGCCAAACATTCATTAATTGCTAGAGCTGCCCTCTTGTCAGAGAGGATTTGAGGCATTTCATTGTGCCGTTAGCACACCAAAAACGGAGATACACCCCCCAGGAACTGTGGTGGGCCATGACGGGTTCCTTCCAGCCCCACCAGATCCTTCTCCAACAAACCCATGCTCCTGTAGCGAGCGCAGTAAGAACAGAAGCTGTCAGATAGCAGCTACAGGGCGTCTGGTCTCTGTGAAGTGGCACTTACTGGTCATGAACTGGGGGCACGCTTGACATGGTTCTTCTAGAGGGGGCAGGAGCCACTCTGCTGGCCTTTCTGACTCGTGTCAGCCCAAATTCTCTTTCTAGCTTAGAAGCAACTCTGAACTAGACTGACTAGGCTAGAAACTATAGCAACGCTTTTCTTGGAAGCCAGGACAAACTTTTGGTCCTTCCAGATCTGGGTAATGCAGGTAAGGGGAGCCAGGCGCTGGTCTGGCTTCCCGCACACAACAAGGCCCATATGGAGAGCCCTACAAATATTCTGGTTCTAATATGTTTGAAGTAGCTGCTCTTAAGAGTACAACACTATTCCAAACACGGCAGTATTAGAAAAAAAAATCCTAATCATGCATACATCTCTCTCATACATACATATATACACTGTATATATACATACATACATATATACACATGCATACATATATACACTGTATATATATATATATACATACACACATACATACACTGAGAAAAGGAAGCTAGGGGAAAAAAAAGCTCAGCAAAAGCCTCAAGTCCTAATATTGTACCCCTGGAAGCAACTGGAAAAGTACAGCATCCCAGCAATGCATTCCTGCAAACTGGAAAGCTGCCACTAGCTCAGAAACTATCTATAAGCTGCAGGAGAGCAGAGAAGCCGGCGCAAGTTTTGCAGGCAATAATGCTGACAGCAGTTCCCAAAATACAATTCCTTGAGTTAGGGAATAAAGTATGTACCCAGCAGCAAGTCAATCATTGACGGTTACATGGAAGGAGTCAGAAACTTTCCTGTTCTCTCAGCCAAGGAAGCAACAGGTTTCGGTTCCCCCCGTACTTATCCCTGTGCTGACATGTTCCAAGCAGCCACTGCAACTGAAAATACTTGTTAGAGAAACCAGCATGAAAAGCTGGCTGCCCATAATTCGAGAAGCCCATTCAACAGGCGGGAGAGAGGGATAACGTGTCAGACTCTCCCAACATTGGAGCTGGGAAGGAGGGGAGCGACAGCCAGACAATGCTGAGTTATTTAATAAGGTGAGGGCAGAGGCATAACAGGATCATGCTCTGAAAGCGTTTCACAGCTGGCTCAAAAAGGCTCGGCTGAGCATTCACCATTTTCAGGCCTTTGCTTCGCTCTCTCAAGCCCATCCTGGCTGTTGGGAGCTGTCGTTGTGCTTCAATCTGGACTGTGAATTCTCAACTCCATAAAGTTTCAACGTCTGAATTTCAATCGTCTATTTACAGTCCGATTAGCAGGTTAACAAACAGAAGATGAAATTCTTCATTTGCAACAGCTTTGCTTTGCTCAACATGTTCAGGTGCTGATCCGAGAGATTAAGAGACTTGTGATCTCTGTCTCTTGTTAATCAAAACAACAAGGACCCTTTATCCCTCCTCAGAACTCGCCGCCTCGCCAGGGTGTTTACAATGGGCTGAGGTTACACATATGGCAGTTGATGCTCTACGCATACTTCCCAGCACACAGTTCCGGATGGTTTTGTGTGTGCTCTCCCATCCGCCCACGTTCAGCTCTCCCTGTGCCCTTCAGAAAGCAGAGCTGCTCCTTCCAAGCTGTGCTCCTCCAGCAGCGAACTCACTGCTCCTCCTCTGCAGGCAGGATGCTGCAGCAGAGAGCAGTGAGCAGTGCTCCGATGGCAGAGCCGGCAACGCAGCCCCGCTCACTCTGTACTCCCTCTGTCAGAATCATAGAATAATTAAGGCTGGAAAACACCTCTGAGACCATCGAGTCCAGCCTATGACCCACCACCACCACTCAGCTAAACCCTGCCACTAAGTGTGGCATCCAGGCTGTCCTTAAACACCGACAGGGACGGTGACTCCACCACCTCCCTGGGCAGCCCATTCCAATGTTTTATATCCCTTTTTGTGAGGAAGAGCTTCCGAATATCCAACCTGAACCTCCCCTGGTGCAGCTCCAGGCTGTGCCCTCTCATCCTGTCACAAATTGCTTGGGAGAAGAGCCCATCCCCCTCCTGTCTACAACTTCCCTTCAGGTAGTTGTAGAGAGTGAGAAGGTCCCCCCTGAGTGATAAAATACAGCGTTGGTCCCTACTGAGAACGCACAAAGTCTGGGGCTGAGGAGGACAGCACATTGGTTGGAAGCCTTTAAATGATCCCTGTGATCCCTTTGCGTTAATTAAAGTTACTCAGGATCATGGTAAGAAGGGAAAAGGCAGCAAACACCAGCGAGCACATTCCCTAAACCGCCCACCTCATCTGGAGAAGGTTTGCTGTTGCTGTGAACAGACCTCTGAAGTTCTTGCAGTAAAAAGGAAAATGCATTTGTTTAAAAACAAACGAAAAAAGCAATTCATGGAATTTTTTTCTTCAAGCGAACAGCAAGAAGTGCTGCAAACACAAATGACGGCAAACCAGCAGCACCCTCTCCTACTGAACCACCCTTTGGCTATTGAATGCATCTGCTGTGACCATGACGAGTGCTGAAATATTTTGCAATTGGTATTGATCTCCAGCTGGTATTTTGCAATGGGTTTGTGTTCAGCACAGGACATCAGGTGTCAATGCCCAACACCGAGCGGGCTGGCCCCGTGTCACAGAACAACGTGCAGCACTGGCTACAGTCCTCTGAGGCTGAGTCTTTGCATTCCAAAAGCTGCCGCGTGAAACGGAGCAGGGATGAAGCTTCATCTCCTGCCAGAAATGAAGGTAAAAATGGAAGTGTCCTGCCTCTCTCAGTGTTTCTCGTTCTGATTTTCAAGTGAGCCAACGTAATTTTGATGTTTTAAATATCCTCACGCAGATCTATTCCAGCTTTTCCAAAAGTCAGTTCACAGAAGTCTGAAACAGGGCAGGAAAGCCCTGGAAAAAACCCCAAGCCATTCACTCGATAAAAATCAGAATATTTGGGAAATTGCCTTTTGCAACTGAAAAATCAAATGAAATCAAAACTTGCTGGTGCTGAAGAAGGTTCAGCTCTTGAAGAAGATGAACATAGAAGGGCTCCCTTGGCAGGAGCATCTGAGCAGCCCTTGGCTGCCACCTCGTGGAAGTGGCCCCAGAATGGGTCGTGAGTGGTGCTGAGGAGAGAGTCACGGATCACCCCCAGCAGAACTACAGAAAACATCACCCAATATTCACAACATATGAAGACTTCCCTTCCCTACAGTGGCAATTTCTCAGCCTGTGGCAGTGGCTTTGGTTCCATTCACAGAATGACAGGGGCTGCAAGGGACCTCTGGAGATCATCTCATCCAACCTCCTTGCCAAGGCAGCTTCACCTAGAGAACATTTCACAGGATTGCAGCATCCAAGCGGGTTTTGGATGTCTCCAGAGATGGAGACTTTCATATGCTTACTATTCGTTGAGACAGATGATTAATTAAGGTTGCTCAAAAACTTTTCCTGTAGAAATCCCAGGGTGGCTACTTGGCTGCCCTTCCTGGCTCCCCTGTATTCTCCACCTGTAACATCCACGAGTGGATGCTGTGGAGCAAAGAACTTAACAGAATAGCTGATTTTGTGCTAAATCAGCTCTCAGCTATACCCTCACACAGTATCTCCACAAATACTTCAGGTACATTATTTTAATGGACATTTTTGGACCAAGAAAACTATCTGAATGTGTCGAAGTTAGGAAATGCCCATACCCTGAGCATCCAGGTGTCGGTACCCAGCTAGAGCTGGAGCCCTGGCTGCAGAACTTGCCGTGACACAAAAGTGCTGTTAGAGACACAGGTTAAACACGTGAAACAGGTCAGTGGTTCTGATTAGTAAGTTAAAGGGGAATTGCACACAAATCCTGCATGGAGACAGGGGTGGGGAAAGGCAGTTTTACCTTTAGCTTGCTCCATGCTGTCAAGCTGCAGCTTTTACATTGGTTAGCTCAAGTGGTCCCCGCTTCGTTTCCTTGACCATTCCTGGAGGATCCTGCATATATCCCTGCTTTGGCTGAGTAGGCCAACCTACAGCCCGGGCTTCTCTGCCCAAAGCAAATGCCAAAATATCCCCCCCCTCCTCCCACCCTTCCCCTGAGTGCTGGATAAAGCTGTTGGGCAGCTGAGCACGCAGCAGCCCCCCTGCACCCCTGCTGTACAGGAACCGCAGCTCGGCAGCGCTGACCCCCAGCCCACACCTCGACCTTTTTCCAAATAAAAATGCTGCCTGATTTCTGATCCAGCAGGAGTGATCTCGCCTCTTCCCAACATGGACAATCTGATGGCCGGCCGAATTCCTGCCCTCCCACGTCATCTGCGCCCAGAAGCCCTTGAGAAAAAGGACAACTTTATCTGAACGAGATTAAGCGCAGAAGCGTGGCACAGAAATGCTTCGGGCAGCAGGTGCCAGATGATTGTTCGGTTCTTCACAAGAGGAACCTCTTAACTTCTTGTTATCTGCTGTGCAGCACGGACAGGAATATGTCCCTTGTCATACAGCAGCGCCTTGTGCAAGTGGCCCCACCACTGTGCTTCCCTGGGGACCTTTCCCAGCAGAATTAAGATCCTTCAGTTTCATGTCAGTCAGTGATGCGGATCAGAGAGTCAAATACTGCTGAAAAAACCCCACGGTGGTAGCGAGGTAACACTGACAGCTTTTGCTACCAGCTCCTCTCAAGCAACATTTAAATAACCATTGAATGCAAATCCCAGAGTTTAAGTTTTACAGAGATCAGGGTTTCTTACTTTACTGGTCAGATCATAAGGGTTAACAGACGTATCAGGCACCTGCACTTGCCCTAGAGCAGTCATGCTCTGGAGTTGGACAGGACAAGAATCACAAGGTAAAAGGACTTGCCAAAGATTGTTCATCTCAGTACTGGTGGAGGAGGATTCAGTTATTAACACATTATTAATATATGCTACTATAATTAGCAGCATTAGGATGAAGGATCAAGGAATGAAAACTAAATTCCTCTTGGGAATGAAGCAGAAGAGAGATATGTTTGCTGGACGCATTTACCTTGTACCTCAGTGAACTTTCTTCATTTGAAGAAAAATTCCTACGGGAAATTTTGGAGTGCAAGAAGCCAGGCTGAGCAGAGCTGTCAGCCCCAGAGCTGCCAAGAAAACCAGCCTACATCACTCCTACTCTTGATTTATCTGAGAGACTGGTCAGAATATACTCCAAGATAAGGAGAAGAGACGTGTTTCCTGCCACCTTGCTGCAACCTTCCCAAGGAACCGGAAGAATAAACACAATTGCAGAATGGAGTTGCATAAACAAAGCGGATGAAGGGAAAAATAAAAGAGGAAGGACAGATTAAAATCCTAATTCTTACAAAACAAGGCCAGATTTCAAATTCAGGAGTGTCCTTTTAAACTGGTCACAAAACGAAGAATACAGACTTGTCTTTGAGAAGTTCTTACCCTCCGTGACTGCTGCCCACGAGCTGGGAACCAAAACTTTCATCTAAGGCTTCAGAGAGACCCACCCCCCACCGACATCCCTTCCAGCACCAGCTGCCTCACACATGAGCTCCATTCCAGCTTGGCAAGACCTCCTGCAGACCCCTCTCCATGCCCAGGGGACGCAGCTCGGAGCACGGAGGGATCCTGAGACACCAGGAACCCTCTGGAGAGGGGCTGCAGCGCACGACTCCGGGAGATGCGACCACAGAGCTCTGTGCTGAAACTCCATGGATAGGGCGGGCAGATGAACTTTGCAAAGGAGCTTTTGGTGGCACTAGAGGCCGCTGTCATCCCAGATGAAGGTGGATAATCCAGCAGTGGGCTGGAACCAACAGGACCCCGGAGTCCCCACCAGCTGCTCACACCAAACGGAAAACAAAAGGATGTTCGGAAAAGGATGTTCGCTTCGCACCAGGAAGAACGGGGTCTCCGGAAGACGCTGTAGGAACAGCTTTCACGCGCCTGTGATTCACCCTTCGCAGAGCCAGCGCTGCTCTCAGTTCAGCTGGACCAACGTATTTGCACCAGGAGACAATTTGACCCTGGCAGGAGATCATCCAAACGGCCAAACAGCAACGGCCAAAATTCCCATGAAAAAGAAAAATAACTTGCCTGGCAAACCAACCCCCTGCCTCAGGAAGATGGCACGTTTCCAGCCTCTCAGCAGCACCAGCACACCGCAGTGCTGCAGCGGAGCTACAGGAGGCTGCACCGGCTGCTGGCTACACACAAATACACCCGGCAGCAGCTAAGCTCAACATCCACCACGTGTGGCTCGGACACCAGGCCTGTCCAGGTAGACAGACCACGTTGCATTCCTTCAAACTGATTTCTCCTGTGCTGCCACCTTTGCTGGTTTTTCCCCCCTTTCTAATGACATGAGGCACAATTCACACTATTCTCCAGCTACTGGAGCATTTGCTGTTTAGAAGCAAACAAGCAGCAGGTAGAATACCACGGATGAAAGAAGGGATGAGGGTAAGGCTTGTTGGCCTCCAAAGGATGCAGAAGAGCCCTCCAGAGCATTTTACTGATGGCTCCTCCCCAGCCCTCGCAGTCTCTTCTGCTTTAACCTTTAGGCATCATGCAGATAATTTAAGGCCACAAGTTAGGAGATGTCCCCGTGGTCTAATATTAGATGATAAGCTTGTTTATGTTTCTGTTGCTAAGAGAAAGCTGCAGCTTTGGAAACACTGAAGCAGACCAAATGCTACTGCAACAGCTGCCGCTGGGAACTGAGATCCATCTAGTGCTTCCCTGACAACTGTTGGCCATTTTCCTTTTTTATTTTATTTTACTGGAATTGGTCTCCTTCCAAAAGAAGCTTTTCCCATTTAAGGGACATCTCCTGTTTCTCTAGGTCCATGTTTCCCAGTTCAAACGTGCAGGCAGCTTCTCAGTCAGCACGTTCTGCTGGTAGAACACACACTGACAAATAGGTTTCCTCCACCCACAAGCACAACACAGCGTTGCTCTGCTTTTTTTCCCTCTCAGTAGTTTCAAAGCGTCATTTAAAAGGTGGGAGGAATTTTCTGCTGTTTCTCTTAACATCAGCATAAATCACAGGAGGTGGTTCTCTACTAAAAATGCAGGAGACTTAAACAGATCTTCCACAGTATTTATAGAAACTGATTCGGCGATAACGCAAATGCAGAAATATTAATAGATGCTCTTTGGGCACCTACGAGCAGATGGCAGTCGAGTTCCCCATCTGCAGGTGGGGCTAGAACTCTGGTGGGTTTCTCCAAGGGAAAATCTAAAGCTTCTGTGACTCGATTCAGGGCTTGCCAAAATGGAGATACTGCTGCGAAAGGGTCTGGAGAGCAAACTGAAGGGACAATACTTGCTCTGTCCTCTTTTTGCACAATCTCACTTTGCACCGGGAGTATCTCTTGGCAGCTCATCTCAATTCAATAGCAAATGACCCGGAGCCAACTGATCCCTCGCAGAGTGACGAGGAGCACACAGAGGCACTCCTCGTGTTAAACCCAAGTGTTCTGACAGACAAAGACTCTGCAGCAGCTACTTCAAATTCTAGCCCTGCACACAGAGCTGATGAGCGGGGCTCATCCAGAACACTTGCGACACCTGCAAAGCACTCCCTGCGCTGACCCTGGAAAAAAATAGAAACCAAGGCCAAAAAGCATGAAAACTTTGGGTGTATCCCAAGTAGCACAGACCACCTTCTCCCTCAGATGTGTCGCGGCTGAAGCAGAGAGGTTGGCAGCCAGGCCACCCTGTCTCCCCACGAGAGGCCACACGGCCGGCTGCAGGCTACACGGCGCTGCTCAGCTCCACCACCTTCACTAGTTGATAATTTCCATTAGTGCTTGGCACATCCCTTGGCTTCAGGCCGTTTAAGATATGTCAGAGGATTATCTCCACTCAGGAAGATCTCTGTGTATTTTAAGAAGTTATTGTTTTAGTTTGGGAGAATCTCATTACCGAGCCCCCTCATGAACAGGTTGCTAGTTAGAAATACACAGCTCAGCACTGCTGTTTATTTATGACCATTCACTTCTGTCGATGCCATCAGAAGAGATAGATTTTGCAGCAGTTAACCTGTTTGCAGGATTAAATACAGATCATTTTATATTCTGCACTTAAATGCACATGGTAAACTTCCTTTGAAAGGAGCAGTGGCTACCCCAGGGTTCNATGCTGCTGCTGCTGGAACAGCCTTGGTTGCAGAGGTTCTACCTCTGTGCTAAGTCTTCCTTTACAGTAGTCAGTCAGAAGAAATGTGGGCTGTTGGAGAACAGTCCATCTCTTCCTGTACCGCACATCCACGTGCGCCAGGAACGTTTCCTTTCCCCCACTAAGGACACAGGGAATCTGGGGCACTTGTGCAGCAAAAGTGTCTCCGCCCAGGCACAGGTAACCTTAGCTGAGCAGAATCTGGGGGATAGATTTTATCTGCATGTGTCTCAGTCCAACAGTCTTTCTAGGATGATATTCGTGTTAGAGAAACTTCTGCAACTGACTACTCGGTCCCTCTGAGAGGCTGCAGGGATTGAGGTTAGTAGTTGAGACGACTACTAAAGATGCTGAAAAGACAAGTAGGAAATGATTAAACTAAATTTAAGCTACAAGCCAGTGACGACGGAGCAGGAGCAGGGCCTGTAACTGCAGGTAGCACCTAAGAACCGGTTCTTACACCCCCACCATCACCACCACCAC
>WEIS01019502.1:2421-34473 GCA_013389965.1 Todus mexicanus | reverse complement strand
TTTTTTTTTTTTTTTTGCTTGCTGATGCTGTGTAGAGATTTACTGTTTGAAAAGCAGTTTCTGAATTTATTTGGTCTGTGAAGTTTTCATAGTGTCAGGCCAGTCAGCATTGCTTATATTTCTGCAGCAGGCTCTACTTTGTCACAGGTTTTGTTGGCAAAATATCCTCTGCTGCTGTGATTAGGAAGAGGGAGCCAGTGAGGTATCAACACATGTTCAGAACAAGTTGCTTCAGTCATGTGTTTGTCTTTCTGATCTGGGTTCAAATGAAGCATTGCTTCATCTCTGAAACCAACTGACTGCCTTCTCTTCAGGATAAATAACACGATAAATACCATGGTGTTGCAGATCTGAATGTCTGTCTGTAGCAGCCGGAGCTGGTTGCTGTCTGACTGCAAAACTATTGCAGTAAGTGAAGTGGAAAACTTAAAAATCAGATTTGCTTGCACGTAGCCTGCAACTCTACAGCAGGCTATGGATTGCTGACTCTATAATTTAGGTGAAATTGAGTTCCACTTATTTAGCATGCTGTTCAATTATTAGGTGCTAATGATCTGGCTTATTGAAAAGGTTGTCGTGCTATAAATACAAAGATGCTACTGTGGTGCCAAATGCCACCACAGTCTTTGATTTCGTCCCATTTTAAAGGGTACGAGGTAGCAGCAAGTCTAAAGCTTTTTTAAGGCATGGTTTTGTGTGAGTTTAATGGTGTATTTCCTGGTGTTGCAAACAAAGTGCTTTCCTTTCATGTTATCATCAGCAGATTTCCTTTGTGGTTAGAATCTTCAATCATCCTTTTCTCAATGTGTGGCAGGTAATTACATGTTTCCCTTCAATTTATCATTGGAATTACTCTTTCATCTGTGGTTTGTTCTTTCAATTTTGGGACTCCTGGGGGCAGGGAGCAAAATCCACTGTGCTTGCTCACAGTCATGATTTCTGACAATCATTTTTCTCAGAAGAGTAGTAACTGATATCTATAGATGTTAGAAGTTAAATTTTAACAGATTCAGGCAAATTTTTTTCTGAATAAAAGAGAAAACCAGGTTTATCCTGCCAGGATGGACTACTGAGGTGATGGTTTATAATTGGACATCTCTGAATGACTTTAGTAGTCATTGCGTGTGTCACTAATGCACTCTGAACACCACCATTTATCATTAAACAGGCTTTAAGCACTTGGCCTTAAATAATATTCTTATAAATATTCTTAAATAATATTCTTATTAAAACCTAATAGGAATGCATCAGAGCAACCGTGTTTTAGGAAAAGGTAACATTTTCTTGTTTCTTTGTGTTACTGGTCTCTATTGCCCAGCAGCTGCAGAGAGCTGTCCCCACAGTTCTTGCAATGTTGTCAGGAATTTGTCTTAAGAGAATTGCCAATAAAATGTAACTGATTTCCACATCTATATATTATGAAATGTACTTGGAAAGTATAATCCTGAATTCAGAGCCCTTGGGTACTGTTTGTAAAGTTTAAAACAGAGGAGCCTCTATGCCTGCAAAAGAAAAATGAAAAAAAACCAACAACAAACCAAACAACGCACAACAATTCTGGAGTAACTGAATAGTTTGTAGTCACGAGCAGCATTTCTTTCATTAAAAATAAATAAATAAGACAGAGGAGAACACTCAGCTTTTTCTGCTCCCACTTAACTTTGTTTGACCTTACTAAAGGATTCCTACTAAGTCAGCTGTGCTGTACATTCAAAAAAAAAGCCAAAAAGGAAACATCCCTTAATTTGAATAATTTTAATTATTAGAAAATTTTTGCCAGTACTGGAAATTTAAGCAGTATCTAGGAGATCTGATGATGCAGGTGTAGTTTGCAACTTCACTGTGAAATTAATAGCTTTCAGGATTAATAATGCAAATAAGAGCACTATTTAAGATGTATGTAAAATACCCAGTTATTCTGTAATGGGAAGGGATTCAGTATTGGAATCCTTTGCAGCTCTTCCTGGTGGTGCACAGGAAAGCTGCATTATTTCACTGTGCCACCTACCTTGTGTATTTTAGGCACTAAGAAGGAGAAAAGAGAGCACGTTTCAATGTAGTGCAAAGAAAACACAAGGGTGGTTTAAGTCTTAGCAGTAGCTCTACTATGGCATTGCATTCCCTATGTTAGCCATCGCTTTGATGGGTTTCCCATCAAACTAATTACATTTACTGGCACAACCTGTTTTGAAAGAGCCGTTTGAAAAAAAAAAAAATAATAATAACAATAGCCATTGTTCTAACACAGCAAGAGGAATCCCCACATGATTCAAGATGTGCTCCATTTTGGGTTTTGCGCAAGTTTATTACATTTCCGAACAAGAGGAAGGTGCCTGAGTATGTGCTCTGAGACAGCAGGGCTAGCTGAGGCTCTTGGCATTTTCTGTGGCACTTGATAAGGGTTAAAGGGTGTTACTGCCTGTACTGTAACTCTAGAGGAGACTAGAGAAGAGTCTTCTGGGTTTTGATAAATGGAGAGGGCCCTTCTGCTTTGGGCATTTGGACACTAGGTTTGATGATCCAGGTTTGACAGGCATCTGGTTTGAGATGTGGTCGGATTTGGGAATTAAATTCCTTTTCGTATAAACACAATTGCAGTTATATATTCGTGTCCAACTTAACTTTGTTTTCAGATTTGATGCGCAAGTATAAAAATGTGGTTAAACTGTAGCAGGCATATTTTTAGTGATATTAGAATCACAGAATTATTTAGTTTGGAAAAGACCTTTAAGATCATCGAGAACAGGCGTTAACCCAGCACAGCCAAGTCCACTTCTAAGCCGTGTCCCTCAGCATATTATGAGATCCCATGAAATACATACCTGACTTTGCTTGGTATAAACATCATTGGTCAGATCTTGCAACTCGTACTTACGAAGAGAAACTTTTAAATGCATATTATGAGCTCTCACTGAGAGCCCTCATCCTCCACAAGAGGATTGCTTATACCTTAGATCGCATACACACATAAATATAAACTTAAAGCTCTAATTCCCAATCAATAGGTGATACACATTGGTTGCAATAATAGTATTAAGATATTTATGGTTTGGAGTACTGAATTCACAGCTTTTTCCAATTCCTTTCAGTATCATTATCGTGCAGTTTTGTTGCCTGCTTTCAGATGTGAAATGCAAACCTAAAGAACATCATATGTTGTTTCTGTAATGGCAAAATCCAAACAGATATTTAATATGGAAACAGCCGATTTAAAATGCAATCAAGAATTTTTGACATTAGTAAGAATGAAAAACAGTGGTCATTTCCATGGGGTCAGTGGGTTCCATGGTTTCCAATCCATTGTCTTCACAAGATACCTAATGAGTTGCCGTGCGTGAACTTAAAAGAAATCATACAAAAATCTTCACATTCCAAATTCTTATCTATATGAAAAGTACATTTAGACTGGTTTTCGAAGGCAAAGTGTTCCACAGTCTATAGGATACAATGCTTAACCTCCACTAAAAAAAATAAAACTGTACTGGTAGACTAAAATTATTAGCCTTTAAGCATTAAGTGATGAAAATTGTTTGTGCTGGTTTGTGGTAAGAGCGAGAAGAATGAGCACCAGGCAATTTGGAAGCCACTCGGCTAATTTTGAAATGGAGTCTGCATCCAAACAGTAAGTATAAGGAAGTAAGTTCCTACCCTGGTTTGAATTTCTGTAGTTAGCACCATTTCAAACCAGCACTCCAAACAGGAAACAAGATGAATCCTTTCAGTGAATATATATACACTATTTTGTTCAAACAAGAGGAAGTTTATTATGTATGGTTTGACTAGAGCAATCATGGAAGAGCTGCCAGGTGCTTGCATATAGAAATTCCTTCACCTCAGGATTCAGAGGTGCTTTGTACGTGTGGTTTTGTGTTCCGGGGCGTAGCTGGCACAGCCTCAGAGCCTTCCCGCGCTGTCAGCCAACATCTCATCGGACAGTAATAAAATACAGAGCCCATGTGTAACATGAGGATGTATTTATGTTTACTCTACGAGTAATATACCTGCTGTAAACGTGCACTGCAAAACCAGAGCTCTGTTATCCTGGTGCCATTGCTCCCGTTTCCCTTCACGTACAACCCAAGTACTGATTTGCTCTTCATGTTGGTGTCTCTTCCAGGCCGTTCACAACTTACTGGTCTGTTACAGAAAGCGATGGGAATGCTGACATCTTCCCCACATGCTGGTCTGATGGTGACGTTATAATTAATTAGCTAATTCAGCAGGCTTTTCTAATCACTTTACAAAGGATGAACGGCATGTCCTTGTAATGGTGCTGTTAAATTTTACTAATGGGGGAATTAAGACAGAAATGAAATTACTCGCTCAAAGTTACGAAGGAGAATTGGTAGGAAGAGAGATGTGGAGTCCAGGAGATTCTGCCTTCCAGTGCTGTGCTGAGATCATTAATGTAATCTTTGTCTAGAAATAGGTGATGAAGAGAGAGAGGAAGAATTCTTAGCAGAAAGATGGGAATAAAAACCACAGGAGGAGAGACTAGAGATGACTGCAAAGAAAGAAACCCAAAGAAGATGAAAAGAAAAATGGCATGAAGGAGGAAATAATGCACAACACTGACCATCAAGAGAAGTAAGTGCTAATCAATAATCCAGAACAGTATTTCCTTAATGATTGTGGTTCACAAATTAGGTGAAAGGAAAGAATTACTGGGAGGAGGGGGGAAGCAGTCTCTGGACAGTTGTTCAGGACAGTTCTGTTCAATGACGGATTCTGGCGGAGAGACTGATGCCATCGTACCTTCTGGGTTTTTCTCCATGCCCATTTTATTCAGCTGTTGTGCACTTGATGAATGGTTTCAGGGGCAAAACCTGATGCTTCAGTTTTACCTTTTGTTTTTCTGAAGCCTTCGAATGTCCCTCATGATAGAGGTTCTTTATCTGCTTGGACATAGTCTCTGGTGCGCATCTTCAGTATTGCCCTCTGTGCTGTTTTAGCAAGGAGGTTGATATCAGTGATATAGATTAAACTTTGTTGAAGCAGTCAACTCAGTGCGAGGCTTTGGGTTTTGGGGTTGTTGGTTGGTTTTTTTTTTTGAGAATGATCACTCCAGCAAAAGCAATTTTGGCTAGTAGGAACTCAGGGTAGTTTTGAGGATAGCTTCTGCTACCAACAAACTTCACAGCCTTAAGGACTTAACTGTACATGGCTTAACTGTATAGGGAAGGCATCGTCGATTAGTATTCACAATGATAAATGTCTACTGACTGCATATTTGGTGGAGATGCATCTGCTGGTGCTGCTACAGCAGAAGAATGTAACTTTGTGGGTCTGGCTACTAGTAAGAAAGCAGATATCTGAATTTTTTACAAAGGCCTGTTACCTACTATTTTCATATAGTCAAGAAGCACATACAATAAGCAAGACTGTTTGGTAAACAAAACTATAAATACCACATGTATATTATCACTTTACAACTACTGACCAGAAATAAAGAGAAGAAGAATGTTACTAAAACCTTAATTTCTTGAAATACACATTTCATCTCTCGGGTTGCACACGCTCATCTGCCCACAAACAATTTTATCAGCTCTCATCTTTGAAGAGACTGGTCCAATCTTATTTCCTTCCTGTGTTTAATAAGTAAGAAAATGACAGCCTAAACTCTTGTACAGGTTGTTAGAAGTACTATTGTCTACATCAGGGTAAGTTATGGGGAGAGTATAATAGTAAGGAGAGTTTACCATTGTGAAATAATTCATTAGACATAGCGTGGTTAATAGCTTAGTTCTTTGAAAGAAAGAAATGTTATCACTCAGAGGTAAAACTTCCAATAATGCAGTCAGGATAAAATGGGGGAGACGGATGACCTAAAATCTGAGGCTTGTCCAGTTTGCAAGGCATTCTGTGATCTATCAGAAATGAAGTAGATGCATCATGAGAAAAAAGTAAAGCAGAGCTAAGGTTCATCGTGGGGCTGCAGCAGTAATTCAGTATGGTTTACAAACATTTTTTTTTTTTTAAATTGCTTTGTAAGAAATTCAGTAAAAGCACTTGAAAAGGGCAGTAAAGGATTTTTTTGTGTGTAGCTCAGGAATGAAACCAAGTAACTTGAAGTGAAATGACTGGACATGTCTAACCAACTGAAGGCCATCTCAGGAACAAGGTGAGGTATTTTGCATCAGTACTCAAAATGAAAGGCAGCGCGTGTCACTAATGATAGGTGATGATGGAAGTATGAAACAGGGTCAGGAAAAAAATTAACCTCTGCCACAATTTTCTGTTAGGCAGTTTTTACTGTTGTGCAATCTCAAAACAGCTGAAGAACAAAAAGTTGTCGATTTTGGCATTCTAGGATGGAAAGTGCGTGCCAAGGATAATGCAATTTTTCATTTGCAAGGAATGAATATATGTGATAGAGAGCCCCTCCCCACCACTATAACAGATTTTAGTATAAAGCAATTTCTTATTTGGGTCATCTGCAGAGAAAAAAAATGCAATGAGAACAATTTGATGTTAGGTAGAGAAAATCCTTATGCTAGATTTGGAATATATGTATTTGACCTTCAGTATGTAAATTTTGGGGTTCCTGGTTGTCCCTCCCATTTCTTAAAACACCCTCCCTTGGGTGTAACATAGTAAAATTAAATCCAGACCTCTCAGCCAGGCTGTGGTGCTGTGCAGTTGAAAAACAGAGGAATTACTGCAGGAGAGTCACGGCCAGTTCCCACCAGAAGACCCCAAAGCTGCCATCGTTGCCTCTCCAGTGGCCACAGCTCTGTGCTGCTGTTATGCTGGGGCCAGGCAAAGCCATTCAGCAAAGCTCTAACTTCACCAAGCATGTGAAAGAATCCTTGGAGCTCTTCCTCAGAACACACCGTTAGCTCCCTAGTACACAGGTCATTGTTATAATGTAATATGGGTGGGTAGAAGAATCTAGCAATAGGCTAGCAAAGACTGAACTGGAAGATAATTAGAAGTTTAATGAAAAGGGGAAATCTTTTGCTGTAGACTGCTTAGAAAAACAGGGATCTGTAAAATGCCTCAGTTGATTAAATTAGTATTTTAGCCTGAAGCTGTTACTAAATAAACTTCTGAATTTAAGAGGAAAAAAAAAAATCATATAAAAGACGATGAAAGCAGTGCAGCACATTGGCTTTTCCTGTCCACCCAATCATGATTTTTATCTTCAATTTCTACTGCAAATAGGTGAGCTCCAGAGACTTTGTCCCATTTCTGAATGAACCTTGCCCTGCATCTCCTGTTTGGCTGAGCACAAAGCATCACTTTACCAAAACTACTGCTTGCTCTTCCAAGCATCACTTACACAGCATTTAACCTACTCCGTCTTCCTAATTCCTCTTCTAGCTTGTAGAAACTGCTTCAAGCAGTAATTTCCTTGAAAATGCTACAGATAATTAGTTCTAGTGCATTAAGTGATGTGTTAATAATTAAGCGTGTGTAACATGTGTATGGTCATGCATGTGTTAAATGAACGTGTTAACATTAATATTATGAAATATTGGCTCCTAAGCACCTCACCTATCCTGTGCTGTGCCGTACTCATTGATACATGTTTAGATTTGTCTGATTAAAAAAATACAACAAAGTGCATACAAATGAACTGAGCTTTACCCAAACCAGCGGCTCTGATACACAAATTCATTTTTTAGGTCATCATTCATTATTATCTGCTAGGAAAAAAGAGATCCAGTTCCCATTATCATAAAGCAAGAACACTGGATTTAGCAGTTTCAGTTATTTAAAAACCGAGTGATTTTGGTACAGAAGGCAAGCTTCAGTCTCTCTGATCCAACACACTGTTTTAACCGACTTTTGTAGAAGGACACACAGCATCTTTTAATAATCTGAAACCCCATCGCATCCTAGGAAAGAGTTTGTTGCAGCTTCTGTTAATGGATTAAAGTATTTAAAACAAATTAAACCATTAGTACACTGGTTTTGTGATGTAAACAGTTTAATGAAGACAGAAAGCACGCATAAAGCAAAAGATTAAAACAAAATTATTGTTACAACCACCATAAACAATATAAAAAAAATTTTTTTACAAGCATATTGCTTGCCCAGCAGGTTTTACAAAACAGTTTATATCACGAGCAGTACCACTCCCTGAAAATTAAGACTTGGAAATAAAAATCACAGTCAGTGTTTACTTAAACCACATCACATACTAGTCAGACTGGCATTGATTTAACTACTTTTCGAAGTCTTCGTGGCTCTGTAGTATACATTAAAGCTTGCACAAGAAATGTGAGTAGAATTCAAGTGCAAAAAGTACAGGATGCCTGAATATTCTGATGAACATCTCCATCCATGTCATCATTTAAAGCAATGGTTCCTACACTTTTTTCCTGTGCATGTTTATCACAACCCTTTTTGTAGATCCCCAGTGCAGCAACTGCTTAACCCTGGGGTGGGTTTGGAACTGCTGATCCTGAACCCCAGTTCTGCTCAACTTGAGAAGAACTTCAGCCCAGTGCTCCTCATACCTTGTCTGTCTGGAGGAAGGGGAAGCCCAATGTCCCACCTTCCATATTTCTTGCACCCAAACGTATACATAGGGGAAGAAATACAGGAGCAAGGCTTCATACAGGCAACATGAGACCATTACACAATCACATACGTACAAAACTGAAGCAAAACGTAAAAGAAAAACTGATTTAATCGTTCACTAAATCTGGCCTCAGCCTATGATTTACTGTCACAATATTTTTTGGTTTGTTGCATGTGTCACAAATGTAGCTTAAAGTTTAGTATGTTAATGCATAATGTTAAACTAGGACAGAAAAGTTCTTGTTTCACAATCCAAACTTTAGTAGAAAACCAAAAAATCATAAACAAAAAGAATTACAAAAGGCATAAACAGCTGCATAAAAGAAACAAACCAGTGCTCAGTACATACTGAACTTGGATACAGGCTAATATCTGAGAGGCATGAGAAATATTTAATCATTTTTACAAACTTGCTTACACGCTTTACAAATGTTTAGATAAATATTCTATAAAGATTGGAAAGGAAATAATTTATAGTTACACTATTGTCTTGCGTGCTTTTTAATATGTCTGCACTGCAGTTTCTTTCTGTCACCCTTTTAAATTCTTCCTTAACACAACTAAATTTAGGTGGTGCACAACAACAGTTTTGTTGGGAATATTCTGCTTCAAACTTTTCTTCCAAGTACAAAATTCAAGCTGGTTTTGATGAAGTTTCAGTTTTCTAAAATCTTGATGGCGAAGGGGTTGGGGTAACAATGGCCAATGCATTTGCTGCCCCTTAGAGGAGAAGGTGTATTTCTGTACATTCCAGTATTTCTATTTTTATTTACTCCCATGAGACTCCCACACATTCTTAATTTAACTTCAGAATTCCAGGGGATGGGAGAACCTGCTCCACACCAGAAAAGGAGGCCAGAAAACAGTCCCCGCTTTGTTCCTACCCCACCTTTCCCCACACAATAGCGAGTATTATTCATTAATGTACTTTTCAGCTATGGATGCAAGATGAAAATGCCTCCACAAAGAATTTATAATGTGTTGGGCTTGAATGTCAGCCCTAAATCTGTACAAAGACCAAGTGTTGTCTTTGCATTCCAGTGCTTGCTGGTGTGGGTAGTTGAGATACACGCTCCCTCTGGGGCACGGGCTGGCTGAAAAAGGAAGATTGCAAGAAAAGCAGCTGCAGAATTGTTTTGAGATGCTTCAAAAATTCATCAGAAAGAAGTGCAAGGAAATAAACAGTGCAGCTCTAGAAATTTTTCCACTTCAAGCCTTTGAAATTCATCCTTTAAGGTGCTTTTCTACGGTATCTTATTTACCAAAGACCTGTTTACTCAGTGGAGTCTGGAAAACTGCCAAGCGATTTTATTCTATTTCACCTCATCCATGAACACCTTCATCACCTATCAGTACTCCGACACTCTGCAAAATTCAGCAAGTGACAACTACTTAGCTTTTAAGCACTAATAAGACTATTCGCCATCTAGACTTCCTCAGTATACACACGTATAAATAAACAACACCACAAGCCGTCCTTGATACAAGAAACCAAAAGGCATTGATTCAAAGGCTAAATAAATAATATTTGAAATAACTGTCTGTGCCACTTGCTCAATACTTTTGCACTGAAACCCTCCTATGGTAGAGCTTCCTAGGACCTGTTCTCATACATCAATATTAGCACTGCGTGAAATAGTGCTAGAGATGCTTCTGCACTGGGAGTCCTAATGTGACTAACTTTTGCCAAGGTAATAAAACTTCTCTGTGCTTCCAGCTGAGATTTGCAAGTCAGGACTCTATAATATATGTAGTTCTTAAAAAACCCAAACAAACAACAGCAAACACAACAAATTACTTCTGCCAGGTAAAGAAATGTTAGACATAATTCTGTACTGGTTTGCAGACATTTAAGTGCTTCAAAATATCAGTTCACCGAACAGCAACAGAGGTAAAAGAGATGATATCCAGTCCTCTCATACATAATTACATGGAGATCTGCAGAGTATCACAACTATTGTGTTCACACCAAAGGATGAGACAAAGAATCTGTACAACTTGCAGCCATTACTTAGTCAGCATCACCACTGAAGCTAGTTGGTTGGTTTTATTGCTAAGCAAGAACGTACATACATACCTCTGTATACTCTGTATGCAGAATCTAAGTTTTTGGTATTGTTTCCGTGGTGTACAGAGAGCATTTCGTGTACTGTTTGTCACTGAGTAACACAGTATATGACTAAAACTGCAAGAGTTGAGCTAGCCAACATGGTGCCAGAAAACAGCAGTGCCGATATTTGTGAGGATAGTGGTTTTCTCACAGCAACTGCTTGTCGCTTGTATGAACATTACGCCCCTACAGAAACAACTGCGTCATTGTTAAAATCTTTGTCACGAGCATTACAGGCCCCAGTTTGTCAATGTGAGAAACAAGATCAAAATACACAGCTTGCATCGTACTGACTGCCAAGCCTGAGAAGCCTCTGGTTTTAAGTTAAGTTTCTAGAGTATTTTTCATCCAGTGGTCTATCCATTACAACAGCTCTTCAGGGAAGGGCTGTTACACATTGTGCTTCCAAGTGTGGAGCTGTGAAGCACACTGAGAGCACGCAGCTGTCCTCTGATCACAGAGCAGTTCTCAACCACAGGGTGGTAGGGACCACATCCCAGCGCAACACCAAGATAGGTGATTTGGGAAAGCTGCATGTGCAAACCCAATAGAACTACTGAGCAGGCAGCGAATGTGTCAAAGGTTATTGAAAAATTAGGGTCCACCAATCATGAGCATTGCTTTTTGCAACACACAGCCTGAGCAACTCCATCAAACAATATACTCGGGGAAAACAAAGGGTTTACAGCCCTGCAGCAGTTCCACTCCAATGCTTACATAGCATATAAACACAGAAACACAAGACTCCTCTTACCATTTACGTGGCAGAGGGTACAGTGAAAATATCTTAAACTTTGCCACTTGAACAATAGTCAACTAATGTGCCATCTGCAGAGCTTATCAGAGGAGTTGGGTTAATCCTGGAAAAATGGAAGAATTCAAGTAATATCCTTTTATCATTACCTTGTTTTTCAATTCATAATGAAGGAATGGTTTGTTACACCATTTCTTATGTGAAATGCTTGGAATATAAATCTTCACTTCTCGCCAGAATAAAGCAACTGGGCTATTTCATACACCTGGGATTCAGGATAATATCTGTGAAGTCACCTCCTCAGCAATGCTATCAACTGGCCTTAAAACATACTCTTGCACAAGCAGGCTGAGAATCTGGCCACAGTTCTTTTTTGGTTTGCTAACATCTATTTCCAAGTCTCTCCCTCAGTTAGTGCCAAACTGTCTGGAGATTGTCTTGCATTCAGTATTCTCATCCAGCTCCGTTTCGCAAGCATTTAAGAACAACACACAAAAGCAGACTGAAGTTTCTCTAAATGGCAGAGCATACAAATGCATACAATGCACCACGTTAAACGTTCATAAGAATTCCTCTCAGTAATGTTTTTAGAGCCACCTGAGACTCCTTGTTACTACCCAGAATAGCTCCTGAGGTTTCCCAGATTTATGCTTTTTTTTTTTTTTAAAATTGGTTTCAGTTTAAAGCCAAGCATTAAATTACCCATCTGCAAGTACCACCTTGCTGGCTAAGTCAACTCTTGCATTGTAGCAGTTACACCTTCCTTCCAGTCCCACCCTTCCTGTTTAATTGTACTTTATTTTGCTGTAGCTGTGCAGTTCTCTATTCCTCAGAGCTCACCTTGCCCCGCCGGGGAACGTGTCTTTCACCTCCAAAGAATCTGCCCAGCGAGTCAAGTAGACCCGAGTCTCTGTACCTTGGAGATCCATGTCTAGCATGGTCTATAGTGCTCGCAGATGCCATTTTTGATCCGTGCCGGAAAGAGGAGCGTTTTTGTGAAGCCATCAAATCCGAATTCTCTGAAGCTGCTGCACTGTCCTCTTGGATGGTCTGTAGCTCGTCTGACTCTGAGGGCCGATCTTTGAAGGTGTTGTCTTCTCTTCCTGGGGCATCTCGGGAAAAGAGGCGGATCAAGTGGGGGCGACCAGTCGTGTCAGCTGGGTTGGCCTCGGGCCAGGCATTCTTCGGGTCTGCTGTGCCTTTGGAGTCTGTCACCGCTGGGCTCTTCGTGGAGGTCCCATTGTTCTGGTTCACATCTGCCTCTCCTGCAAACAACAAGGATGAGATATGAATACAGGCCTGTGGAAAACAGCCCTGGAACAATGCTGCTTTCTTTGCCTTGCCTTGAGATGCTCATTTCATACAAAACCCGTAATATGTGCAGTTGTAATGAAACTATGTTCCCTACCAGCCTGTAAGAACATTAAGCTATCTTGGAACTGAAACCAGGATGATGTTCTCACACAAAAATTGCAGTACTTCTAGGTGTTTTTTTTTTTAATTAAATGTATTCGTAAATAGGTTATTTGAAGCACAACTGAAATTACCTTTATTTACACAGAAACCTTACTGAGGAGGAGGCTTTCAGTGAACAACCAGAATTCCCATATTTTTCCCTTGAGGACTGCAACTCTAAAATGGGCCCGTCTCCTCCGTTTTAGAAAAAAAAATAAAAATAAAAATTAAAATTGAAGCACTGTTGCAGGACTTTGCCTTCTCAAGTGCACGTTTCCTTCTCCACGATGTCAGAGCTTTGGTACTTGAAGGTTTTGTCCCCATTTGGAATCCCTCCCTGTAACTTCCATACCCATCAAACGAGTGTAACAAGGGGAGGTTTTTCCACTATATGAAATTGTCCTCACTTCGAAAAGTCAGAGAATGCTAAACTGCAATTTCTGCTTGGCCTCCCATGACAGTTTTTCTCCGTGTCTGATCCTGACACTCAGCATATGACGTCCTCACACTGATGCTGAAGGCCTAGAGCAAAACTGTCCAATTTCCATTTAGTGCTTGTGAGAAATGCCAGAAACAGTCACCAGAAAGCGATGAGCTTTCAGCCAAGAAAGGTGCCAAGACAGACCTCTGTGGTGTAAGTGAAATGTCTGCTGCCTTCTCCACCATCATATTTTGTGATCTGATGCAAGCAATAAAATATCCGAAAAGCATCAGCTGCAGCACACAACTCTTATCTCTAGTAGGCTCCTTCCATCCGTGACAAAAAAAGATTTCTGGAGGTTTCTATAGGATATATCATTATTCCTACTGTTCCAAATGAAACTGCACCCACTGAGGAATATGTCTTATCTCTGAGGAACACCAGAAGAGTATTAGTAGGTGATTGCCTGAGAAGCAACCTTCAGAACAAACACCTCCCACATACTCACTCTGCGTCAGAAATGTTTTTTGCGTTAATGTGGCTCAGAATTAGTTATATGTTACCTTTACCTCATTACATCCCCATTTGATTTGGTCCTTGGTGCCATGGGAGGGATCGGCTCTGGCAAATCCTGTTGTGTTTTCAAAGTACTCTGGGCTCAAGTACTTTGCTGATTCACCAGAGCAATTTTAGACTCGACACAGTCATTTCATAGGATTTTGCCCACCCACAGGGCACTAAGGAAACATTATCTCAGAGTGAGAAGAATTCTGAAACAATTTTATGGGCAACAACATGAGACAGTAACAATGACTTCTGCAAATATACAGCAGTCCTTGGGTTACAATTTGTTGTAATCAGTCTGCTACAGATTTTCAAACATAACATAAAGCTTTGCTGTGCAATGTCTTCGGTTGTTGTTTTCTTCCTTCTGTGAAACCTAGAATATGTTGGGGAAAAAAATTGCAAGATCATTTTCTTTGGCTAAAACATCTGAAAGTATTTCTCAGCAATACAATGATTTAAGCAACACTAATTGTTACAGAAGACCTCATCAGTGGGGAAAAGGAAAATATCTGCTGCAACTTTGGGAGCTGGGTTTTCCTGAAAAGGTACATCCATACTTATTAGAAACTACTTACATCCTCAAATGATTTTCTTAATCGACCGAAAGAGAAAGTAGCTAACATGGATATCTGACACATTCCCAAACTGCAAAAGATTTAAAACAGCAACTCTAAGCCTAGATTCTATACCATAATACAAATCCATTCAAGGGCAGAAAAAGGAAAACAAACAAAAGGGCTATTGTATTTAATTAAATGCATTAACAAAACACCAGAGCATCTGCATACTAATATTTTTTACAACAGTTGTTCTTTGTGTCACTGAATACGGGTATTTGTAAGCAACAAAGAAGGGTATTTGTGCCACGAAAGTAGCTTCTCCCAATGCATACGCAGTGAGCTATAAAGTATAAATCTTTCTGTATGCTGCATTTCAGTACTGAAAGTGCACGTTTAAGGTTTTATCTAAATTTTCTGCATGATTAAGTCTTCTCTACTATTAAAAAATACGTAACAGAGAGATATTGCTAAGTAATCAAAGTCTTCAAGTGCACTCAGAGAGACAGATCACTTTAATAACTTCTTAAGGATATCTAGAATTAATCGAGCATGTAAACACATGCTGATTTGTTCATTCAATAACAAATATTTAGACTTCTTTTATTAAAATGCATTATAAATGCTGTGCATATGATACTGGTAACTCTTTTCTTTGTTTCTCCCTGCAAGAAGAAGTTCTTATTGAAACAGAGGACCCTTCCTGTACCACATCCCCGAGAAAGCTGCCCAGGGAGGAAGAGGTCTTCAGGCATTATTTTTTTTCTAAACCCTTGTAAAATGGTTAAAGTACAGCAGAATGCACTGACACAGGCATTACCAGAAGGCTATTAGAGTGTTGTCTATTTATATTTAAGTGAATAAAAGCCATTGAAAGCTGCGCAAGTGAGAGCACGAGAACAGCAGCAGGAGGGAGCCAGATGCAGAGCAGGGATTTGGCACTGCAGGCACAGCTGAGGACCACTCCCGAAGGCAACGCCACCTTTCCATTTCCCCTCACTCTTGGTGGCTCTGGAGCCTGCTGCTGACACAATTTTCCCTCTTCATGCTGGTCAGAGTGAACAAAGCCATTTGTTCCCCGTATACACAGTGACTCCCAAAATGAAGGACTAGAGATGGACCAAAAAATCTCAACAGTCCATTAACGAAGCAAAATAGAAATTCTGAAGGTGCTTTCAATGAAACAATATTAAACCCAACCACTCATTACCTGTAAAAGTAGTTAGGCCACACACAAGTATTTTCAAAACATGTGACATTAATAGTTTATCCCATTTCTTGAGGATCCAAATAACACTTTCACATAAGCCTCTAGTTAGCCAGGACCTCTCAGCCCCCTCAGCCCTGTGGTTCAAACAACAGCTACTCTCCAGATGATAGAAACCCGTTTTATATAAAGTAGAACCTCTGGTGGAGAGTCCTTGGATAGAAATATCCTTCTCATGGGTCGCTCACTAGAGCTGCTCTATGGTAGAACCCCCTTCTGTATATAGAGGTCTGTAGTCTTCTTCCACACAGAAGACAACCTGGAAAGAGGCTGTCAAGCTAAGAGTTTTAACGGGTTCAATTTAGAGAAAAAAAAGAAAAATAAATCACAAGTTTTTCATCTCCTCCCACTCCCATCCAGTCTTGCTTTCTTGCAGATACTTGTAATTCCTCTCACATTTTTATTGTTGCTCCCTCTATAAATGCTGTAAAATAAATGAAGAAAATGAAGCTGATAAAAGCTGAAGCATATTCCCCTACTTTGGCTTCTCAAGAGACGCTTAGTTCAACAGCCACAGCGCACTGCAAATATTGGCTGTAATAACACATAACAGCAGCTTAAATATGTGTGCAAAATCTTAAGAATTAAGTATTATTTACTTGTTACAAACACCTGAAAGTATATTAATCAAATTTATAACACTGAATACTTAATATATTTTTATCATAACTAGAGATTTCTGTGACTGATTGCTAATGTCCTTTTTCTTGACCTTCTTTTTCCAGGGTATGAAGATGAAAATGATCTCACTTAACTTTAAGGATCTTTTGAATCAACTTTTAGTTTTATCTTGAGTCATGTATATTTATAAAGCATTGCTCTTCAGTACATGAAATATAATGTGTACTTATCCTTTCCTGCTTTTTCGGTCCTATCTCTTCTATAAGAAGACAACGTGGTACAGTTATCAATTCTGAGTCAACTATATTTGAGTACGCTTATTGAAATGCTGATAATATTAACTAAAACATCTGCTATTTTGTACTGACTTACCTGGTTTTGGCCACTCAAACAACAAAAGGTTACACCTAAAAATTACTCAGCTTTCTAACACCTAAGATTTCCAGTTCTTCAGTAAGCTGTAGTAGCAAGGCATATGTGCAATGTAGTAGTAATAGTTTGACTTCCATTACTTCAGAAGCTGAAACCCACTATTCTGGAACAAATGGCTTTTAGTAACAGTCATGGTATTATCAGGACATTTGAAAGAATGAAAAGGACAGAAACAGCACGTCCATCACCACTACACACAAGCGGCAGCTGAGGACGTCTGGGTTCCAGCTCTGCTTTAAGGTAACTGTTTGCCAGCACACTGCCTTTCCTTTTTATGTAGTTAGGTTCTCTAGAAAAAGGACCTAAGGGAATTGTTTTGCAAGAAGTGTAGAATAAGTCACTGTTGAGAGCCCTAGTTCAAATCTGTCTTTGGCTACTATCATGAAGCCACACGCTTCCATTTTTCCTGCACTATCACAAACCTTGCTTCAGACTCTAAGGCTCTTGAGTAGATGGGATAACAAAGTTTTGGGTTTGCAGGTAAATGAGAAGTCCAAACACGCAGCCGTACTTACAGGTGGTGACCTACTGCAAGAGCCAGGATCAAATAAAAACCAAGCCAACTTAACACTTAATTCCCTTTGGAAAAGGATCCAACTATTTGGTGCTCAGGTATATCAAGTATCAAAGGCAAGTGCAGCAAAACCTGTTCATTCAAGAGGCGAGTGCAGGTCGTCTGTCAGAAACAGCAGGGCCAGTCCTGGCTTCCAGCCAGAGCTTTACTGCTGGAGATGGCACTGAGGAGCGCTGCACGGCGTAGCATGCAGTGGGAGCACCCGTCAATCAGACTAAAAGGGGAAAAAGGGATGAGAGAATGGGTGCAAAACAGTAAACTGGTGCAGAGAAAGGTTCAGCAGACAAGGCTATGGATCGCCTGGTCATTTTTCAAGTGGCTTTAAAAAAAAATGCAGGAGTTATCTGATCAAAATGCTGGAAGCAGTTCCACTCTCTTCCTCTGGCTCCTCGTTTGGACTTTTACTGCAGTGAAGCTCACAGCAGAGCGGAGGGTCTATAGCCATTAGGCTTCACTGCAGAACTATTTGGGGAGGAGGAGGAACGAATCACATCTGAGTTGGTAAATCTGAATGGCAAAGCTTCATTTATCCTCATTATGCTAAGACACTGCAGACAAAAAATGGCTCTCGGCCTAACTTCACTAATATGGTTAGGAGGCAATGCGCCATCAGACATTTCACTTCACAGATCTAATTACTGGGCTTGTCTGATGCTTGTCAAACTGTTGGAAATCAATTCTGAACAAATATTTCTCTTTGGAATAGACGGCATGCAGCATAATTGTGAAACAAACAGTTGTTCATAGCTCTGAACGCAACTAGAACCGACCTGCTGGTGCATTCAGTCTTTACACAAACATTTTTCCCATGTTCTAGCAGAATGAATGCAGACAGAAATACCAGCATGTCTCATCATACAGATTCACGTGAGTTTAATGCTCCTACTGCAGTTAGCTAAGGGATTGCTTCCATTAACAGCTCACTCTCCTCCCTCCCTCCTTACCAAAGCTTATCACTTTCAGGGAGAAAAAAAATCTAACCAAAGGCAAATATTCTCTGTAGCTTCAGAGTAAGTGAAGGAAGAATGTTTTTCTTCACAAGAACCTCAAATTTTCGTATGGGCTAATCAAGCTGTAGACCAAACCTCCTCAAAAATGAGAAGCCTTCTGCTAAGCACAACATGCACTTCTTTGACTTTCCCTCATCCCTGCGTATGTTAGACACTATAGAGCATGTAAGGATCTTACAGGACAAGAATGAAAGGTTTTGAGGGCGTTTCTGTTCTCTTGATGAGTGGAGGATACTTCTACACTGATCTGATGAAGTGATGAATAAAGAAGGGGTCTGTTGTGGCACAATTTTACTTAAAATAAATCTTAGTACTAAAAATATAGTAAGAAGTGGAAAAACCCCACCTGGTCCAGTATAGACTCATAAATACTAGTTACTATAGAGTTGTATTTACTTTTATTGAACTAAGTTGAACAAAAGACCAAATTTAGTTCTGTACCACATCTTGGGTCAATATAGATCACTGGCTGAGCCTGCGGAAAAGAATTACACTGCTGTTGGTAAAGGCACAACACATTTTTAGAGCTGACATTTAGACTACATTGATGTGGCCAGATTAATGGAATTTCCACTTACAATTTTATGAGAAGAACCTGACAAATGCTGCTTTCCCTGAATCCCTGAAGCCTTGTGGAATACCATTTCTTAGCCATTCTCTGTAAGCAGAATTATGCTCCCTGAGAGCTACTGCTGGACTGAAAAAACAGTTGATCAAACAGCAGCTATTCATTCTAGACCTTCGCTAATACCCAAGTCTTGGCACAGTTGCTTTCAGACTTGTGAAAGAACTTTATCTCTCCAAGCCCTCCCTGACCTTCTCCTGACAAAGAACAGTCATCAAGGAAGCAGAGCTTGGCCTTGCAGCAGAACTCAGGTGAAAACACAGAACGGGTTTGACGGAGAGAAGAGACAGTTTGCATCCCTTTATGGAAATACTTGTCCTTGCAGGTTTAGCGGGTAATAGGAGGGACACTATTGCTGTATTATTCATGCTTACATATTTCGAAGGAAATAAATACTGCAGGTAGAATAATGTCCTTTTTAGCATAAAACTATCCTGTAGGAAAAAAAATGAAAATTGCACAGGAGGATGACAATTCTTGTAGACACCAATTACTACAGCATGAAACAGTAAGTGCAATTCCTCTCACTTCATTTCTGATATTAACCTAAAATGCATTCCACATCTGCCGGAGAAAAACCTCGAACATTTGACATACTTTGGCATCAATTCACAAGTAACTTTTTTACTAGGTAAGAGACCCAGTAAAACTTCTCTTGAAATGACCAGCAACCTTTCTTTCAAGGGGCCAGTCAATGAAAAACTTGCTGGCTGCCAAAGGCATCTGTACCACCAGTGCTGCTCTTTTGACACTGGGACAAATCAATCTTCCAAGCTGACTTGACACTTTATTCTCGGTTCCCTCAGCGTAACAGACAGCATGTCTAGTACCATTTTCAGGACTTCCCTCAGCTACATGAAAAATAATTCTCAGAGCTCAGGAAATATAGAAAAATCTACCATGAAATAGTTTATCCTGAAGGTTGCCAATCAGAGAGAGGTGATATGCCAGAACTGTTCTTTACTGTTGAGCTCCACAAAGATAATCAAAACGATCAACCCTCTGCTTGGGGCACAAGAAAGGATTTTTAGATTTTAAGTACTAGGCCTAGTGTCCGCATTGTTTGTACAAGCAGCACCAGTTTGCATGAGTCCCTCAGAATCTGGTTAAAATAAATACACTTCCTTCAATATGGCAGCAACTGTTTCAAGGTCATACTTAATTACATACAAAATAACATTCCCCAGTAAATTATGTTCATTAACAGCAAGTATAATCTGCTTTTCTCAGTTTGCCTTTTTCATTTCAGGGACCCAAAAGTAGTACTGAGTTATGGAATGATAATAAGAAGTATTAATTTTGCAAGTTTACTAGAGTAATCAACAGCTCGATTTTTTCTTTCCTTTCCCAAAATTCTGCTAGAGTTCATTGCTCTAAAGTGTTTAATATGTAACTGTGAACCCTCACTGGTTACAAGAAAACTGCAGTAAGGCCAACAATCGTGTCCTTGTCCCTTAACAGCCTTTGGAAGAGGGATCCTCGTAACAGGTGGTACTGGCACTGGGGGAATTGTTGCCGTGGTATCTCTTTTGGAAGGGTGACTACCCTGACTTTTTCAACTCTACCTGGTAGAACCATGGACACAACCAATCAATGACCAGTTGTAATCATGCAGGAATGTCACATCTAGCTGGAATGTGACACTCTCATAGACATGCCTAGGTCTTACCTTGTGAATTAGCAAACAGCGTGTAATTTTTAGTTTTGCTGACAATTTGGTGATTTGAGAGGGCTGGTTCTACGAAATAAATATAAAATAAAAATGAAACCTAAAAATATGCTATTCATTACAGCTTGTGTTCAGCATTACTGGTCCACTGAAGGCAACTAAGTTTTACAGTATTGCTGTGTAAAAAGTCGTAATACTGAGTCAGAGATTTTTGATATATCATCACCAGGGGTGCACTTGCTGGAAAACTCTTCTGTACTACCACGTTTTTCACCAAGGCACACACGGCTCCTGGCATCTGCACGTCAGAGATGTGAAAACACTTGCAGTCTGTGCAGTAACAACCTAGTGCCGTGGTCTGTGCCCAAAGCGTGGATATGAACAAGAAGCACATGTGGTTACTGGGGGATGAAATGTGTTAACATCCCGTCACCCGCTGTAAGGGGCTGCTCTCAGGAACCAGGTTTTAGACTTGGTGGAAGAAAAAGAACATCATGCTTTCTCCAAAATTCTACACCTTGTAGTATTTAAGGTCTTTAAGTATCTATCCTCCTTCCTCTCAGTTCTTACTTCACACAGATGCTCAATTAAAGTAGTAAAAGCAGTAGTGGTAGCAGGTGCTCATTCTGGCCGTGTCAAAGGCAAGAGATCAAAGGCAGACAGGCACTAATGCATTTCAAACCACAGGAGCTGTAGCAATAACTACATACCAACTCTGCCTTCTCCTGTTACAGATGATGCTGAAGCTTAAAATCAGAGGTACAACAGACCTCTTTTTTCTAAAACCTTCTCTGAAAGTCACACCAGGTTCAAGATGCAGGAAAGTAGCTGGGGGGCTTAACTTACACATTGTCTGTCACTGCATTGAGCTTAATTTCCTCCTCCCTCCCCTGCTTTAATGGGGTTTTATAATTACAGGCTATATATCTCTGCAATTCAGTGATGCATCTGTGAAAGAAACTACCAGTTACTCCCAACTTCTGAGGTCTTGTAGAGAAGTTTTCTCCTGAACCACATGCTGCCTTTACACAACTGCACTGACCAGCTACATGTAAATAAAACCACCTTTTGGGGAATACATGGCACAAACCATAGCAAAAAGAGAAAGGCTCTAAACTCTCTCATTTGCCTCATGGGTGTGTGAAGGTGTTTTATGCTTGCGAATGTATTTAACTGAAGAGCTGTGCAAGTGAAAAGAGGCATTCAAATAGGCTAAAAATATCCCCTGTGGGAAAACAATTTTTGATCTCCAGATTTTAATCAAAGCCAATCCATTTGAGTGCATGCACGACCTCGCACTCTGCCTGTTCTCACAGAGCTAGTCACTTGGTTACTCGTGCCACGGATGTACAATGAAGAGCTGAAGCGAAGCCCACACGGTGTCCTACCACCGAGGAGGAATGCAGCAGTGTAGGCCTGGCTCAAAGCCTCTCTCCCTTGTTTCCAGAACTTCTGGCAAAGCCTCCGTTCGCTGAGGGCTACAAAGGGGAGTACAGAAAACAAAAAAGCCTGTGGTTGAAACCAGTGGGACTTGCTATGGCAGAAATTTGCAATCTATGAGAAGCATGTGGCAATTCTCCACACAGCCCGCAGAGAGTTTTTTAAAAACTTAGCCGAAGAATTTTATCCACCCACCAGTTTCCAAGAAAAACATTCCTTTGTGTTACTAGAACATACAGGTTTGTTTTAATCTTGAGTATCTCACAAAGGATCCTCCCACAGCAAAGTGAGATGGGGCATCATTTGTAATGAACAATTTCATGTACTTAGAGGAAAAATGAAATCACCTGTTTGATCCATCAGCATTTGTCTTCTTTAAAAATTGTGCAGCTGACTGCTATTAAACAAAGATGGCTTAATTATTAATCTTTTCTGATAGCCACATTGAGTCTGAATAGTCGTTAGCCTGCAAAACCTGTACATGTGAGCACGATAAGCAGCATTAAAAAAGAGCTGTAGAGTATTTTCTGTTAAAACCCACCAAGTATCCGCTCCAGAAGAGGGCTTGATAACATTGCTGTTTTTTCTTGACCAGAGGTTAAGTGTCTGAGTGGTAGATTATTATTTAGGAAGCATAAACTGCAGAAAAAAATACAGTTGTGATGTTAACCAAATATGTCAGCTGTAAGAAACACACTTTGAGTGTGACCACAGGGAAGCTACTTACAGCAAACGGATACAGACCCCTATTTAGATGAACTGTGTTTTAGTCCTACAGAATAATGCTGTTCACATGTGTTAAGTTTTCCTGAGACCTAAACTTAACCCCAACAAAACACTTCACAGTAGTGAATGTAGTAGCCTAAAGCACTGTATATGAGGTTTTCGTATGTTAACAACAAGATAATATGAATGCTCGTAACTTCCCCTAAAATAATGCACCAATTTTCTGGCTTGGGGATATAATTTCAGAGTTTGATTTCCAAGATAGCAGACACAGGGGAAAAAAGTAAATTACAGGAACGTGGCAGTCCTAAAGAGTGCACAGTGCAAGGTGGGTATTTGGCAGCTGTGAAATACCTGCAGGACGCTGTAATCAATAAGCTTGAAAGCTTCACGCATCCTTCAGGTGAACATCGCTCTCTGAATTTCTCTCTTCTCCCCTGTTAAAGTTTTCTGAAATGAAGTTTTAAACAGCCCCCTTGATCTCAGGGAGTCACCATCATTACAGAATTCACAGTGAGGGGAGTTACTTTGGTAGTTTTTAGAAGAAATTTTTTTCCAGAAAATTCCTTTGCGTTACTAGAACATACAGGTTTGTTTTAATCTTGAGTATCTCACAAAGGATCCTCCCACAGCAAAGTGAGCTGGGGCATACACTACACTTTGGAGTACAAAGTGCCCCACATTTGCTAACGTTCCTACCAATATCTGAAATACTCAGACACAAATAACCCTGTTGAACATTTTCCATTGTGTTGTGTCCTTGCACATGTAAAACAAAACTGAAGATCTGGCTCTACAGAAGTTGACAAGAAATCCTCCAAAAAAAGCCCAAAAGGGGATGTTCGAGGCTGCCTAAACCACAGTTCTCTATAAACAGAATGCGTCCACAACTGTTAAGACACTGTATCAGGCTGACATCGTGTTCATTTTGGAATTAATTTGCACCTTACATCTGTGGTGAAAGACCAGAGGAGCAAAAGAGAACAGGAGTTTCTTCCAGGTGTAGAGTTTGTTCACAGAGCTTGTGACACCCCAGAAACTGATAGATTACTCTAAAAAGATGTCAGCACCTCTGCGCCTTGCAGGAGCACAATCATCTTGTGACTCATACCTCCAGCTCAACCCAAGACATTAGCCATAGAAGAAGCTCAGACCTCTGTGGCTGGACAGCAGCCAACACCAGCAGCTGCATCTATAAGGGGGAAGACACAAGTACCTGTGATGAGGACCAGGTCATGAGCTTCACCTCCAGTTCAAGATGCTGGCAATAAGATGATCCCTGTCTTATATGGACATTGCATAGCAGTCAGCTGCAGCTCCAGCTCTGCCTTTGGTATGGACAGTGAACAAGTAACTCTGCCTAAGAGATCAGCAGCTAACTGGTAATCCTCAAAACAACAGTAAATCTTTCACAGATGCATCTCTTCAGGAACGTTCATCATTTCAGACCTTAGTTTTTGTCTGCTTGACAAATGCTTGCTCTGAACAGATTTTTAAACATATTCCTTTAATAATATGGGATTCTTGAGGGAAATAGTTCAAATGATTACTGAATTTTGAAGACAAATGCAAAAGCCAGGTTACTTAGAGGACAAACTCTGCATGCCACATCCAAAGCCATGTACAGAAACCACCCAAATCTGAGCACATTTATGACAAGAATGCTGCTGGGGCTGCATCTGGCTGGCCTCATGGTTTAAAATCTCTTGGCAGGTCCTGGCACAAGCAGTGCAGCACCCGAGGAAGTCACATCCCACTGTGAAGAGAGGAAACAGGATTTTTACCACCGTGCTCTGTCTTGCTCATCAAAACAGCTTTGTCTGGAAGCTGCATAATGGAGATGTCAGCACAGACCTAGCAGCAGAGCCATGTACTTGCTGTGGCAGAATGAGCGGTGGGTGTAAAAATACGGTAATACATGCAATAAACAGTGGGTAGTTTGTTAAAGTATTAGCAAAAATTATTTCAAGGCCTTTGTATTTTTATAATCTATACGATGAAAAGCTCAAGGGTTTTAGAGGTAGTTTGGATCATACAGCAGTGATAAACTATTCAGAGCCTTCTCAGTGATTTCCTCAGCAAAGAAATTTTATATCTGAACAAGTATTTTTCAGAAGGAAACTGTAATATATGCCTGATATGACATTTGATTAAAATGCCTGTCTGCTTGGCAAGAAAAAGACACATTGGAAGGAGACCTTATCTCCAGCATTTATCGTAGATACTGCCTCCTGTAAACCCTTTTTCATAATAGCCTCAAGCCCAGTCCTAAAATCAGAATAAAGAATACTTGAAACCAAGCAGGAAGTTCCAACAAATACAACAATGAACACAAAGGACTAGAGCAGCCTGCACTGACTGAACTTGTACAGGGTCTTATAGCAGAGAGATTATTTCACAGAAAGAATATAAAACATTGGCAGAGAGCTGAGAACAGAACATTCTAAAGAAAGATACCAGGAAAAAAAAAATTCTTTTGATGATTAAGAGGTTAAGAAGTTAATGAGAAACGTGAACTGAGACATTTAAAGATGGATACACATCACCTTGTCTATCACCCTGTCTGTCTCTCCTGCAACCGATCACACCAGCATTTAGCAGGGAATAAAGAATCATGATACACTAAGTCACATGGAAAGACCATACACTCCACAGTGAACCACAGAATCCACCGCCTTAAGTGTCTGGATGCAACTTTTCCAACACTGAAGTAAATAAAGGGTAGTATTTGCAGTTCCAATCAGTCACACCATCCTCCTGCTCTCCCATGTCAGGCACCCTGTCCCTCTCTGCCACCCATCAGTTGTTGACCGTTCCTTCCATCTCCTCTTCATTAGGCTCCCAGACAAAAGCTGCTGTCTGAACCACTCTAATGTGCCACCTACCCCACTCCCACAAGCTCTACCTCCACAGACATCATGATCCCTCACTATACGGCTGCAAGCTTTAGCAGGCTTCCTCTGGACCAAATTCTAGATTATCTCTGCAAAGCAATTCACCTCTGAAATCTCTCCTGGTTGTAAAACCTACCTGCCCTCAATAATTCTGTGTGTGATTCTGTGTGCCCAATACCAGTCAGAGTGGTCAGAAGCCAGTGCAAGCAGACAACACATTCTCACTTCTAAATCATTTAGAAGAGTCACAAGATTAAAGTGTTATCTCTCCTGACTTATGCTGTGAAATGTTTAAACCCCATGTACCTCTTAAGATACCCGGAGTTAAAGCAAAATGTCTAAATTAAAAGGGTTCCCATTTGGAAAACTGCATGGACTTGTACCCTTTGTCAAATCCTGCTGCTGCTCTGGGTTACTGACATTTGTCTACATTAACTAAGAGCTTTCAAAATATTTTCACAAGACATTTTGCAAACGTCTTTCCAGGAGTATCCCACCAATCCTCTACGGTTCTGCTAATGGAGCACAGCTGGATCAGCATTTGCCTGCAGTTATCATCTTCAGCCTTAAGTGTCACATGGTGGGTGCCACTGATTGATCCAGTTTGGGAAGTCCATCCTTTCTGCACTGAAAGAAGAAATACTTCATTTTTTGTCCTTCCCAGAGGAATTTACCAGGACAAGCTAACACAAAGACCATACAGTGACCATACAGTGATGCCTTCTCCATGCCACAGTTACAAATAGGTTTCTCCCCATCTCATTTTACATGCTCACCTATACAGATAGCACATGAAAAGAAAACAAAACATTTCTATATTGGTTGAAAGAGGGGGGCAAACTTCCAAAGTAGCCTGGGCCATTGGTACCATTTGTGCAGCATGAAACCTGACATATCTAAAAGATGTATTTACATGGTGTTTGCTAGACGGAGAACAAATGTGCTCTGCCCATGTATCAATTCAAAGTCATCTTGTTTGCCATGTACTTGAGGCCAGCTGTAAGCTGTACAGCTTCTGTAAAGCACAAGGCACAAACAGTTCCATCAGAAGAGATCCTGACAACTAGCTGAGGCTAGCAAAATGCAAAGTAGTCAAGCTTCAAGTCTCTCGGCCTGCCTAAACTGGACAAAAGTGTGGTGCACAGGCCCAACTGCAGGTTCTTTCCCTGAATTAATTTCCAGCACACACCACGGGCAATCACTAACTCAAAGGAAGAACAAACAGATTAACTTAGCACAGTGGTAGTTATGTTTCAGTGCTTTTAAAACTAAGTGCAGCTCAGCTAATATCCTTTGCCAGAATTATTTGTATATCTAGCATATGACTGAATTTTACACTGTGAAGTCTATCAATAAGGATAGTATACTTTTGTAACATACTATTTATATACGAACATCATGTATTTTCACTGTACTAATGGAAAGCAGAAAAATCAAAATTTCTTTCCCCTCTCACCTTCCTGTGTTCATTTCAAGGTCTGGATGACAGATACTTTTTAAAGAAGCATTCTGTTCTCAACTCTGCGTACAGAAATTGTACCGCTATTCACCTTACCATAGTATTTTATCCTGATACCAAACTTCCTTCCATACATACAGAGACAAGTTTCAATCTCTTCACCCTCATGTCAATACTCTTCAGACCAAAATGGTGGAATATAAAAGCCATTGGTCTAGATCACAGATCAATCTTTATACTAAGCATTCAGTGGTCTTCAGTATGAGTTGATTTAATTTATCTCACTTCTTTATACCCTACATGATTATCATTTTGCCTAAAACATGTAAAATAAAATCTTCACAATAATCGGTTTCTCTTTGCTCAATTCCCAGGTATAAACATGCACATAAGGAGAATTTCCTTTAACAAGTTCAACTGGATTGGTATTATTTCTTCATGCCAACTCACAATTGCTGTCAATCTGTAATTTTTTTTAAAGATAAAAACTAGTTAGAAAATTAATACTTTGTTCCCACTTGGAAGAAATGAAACCTCTACAACTTCCAACAAATGCTAAAAGTTTCCAATTGCCAATTTTTCAGGTTGTTTCACGTTTGAGAGACATACTTCTTAGAATCTTAGTCCTATTTTTCCCCCATCCCAGAATGCACGTTATAGCAACAAAGGTACAGAGAAGTTTATATATACACACTACAACAGACGGAGGCAAGCTTAACATAGAGAAAAGCATTTATTGCTCTTGCCACCATATTTAGTGTGATAAGTGGCAAGGATGGTAGTGTCAACGGTAGTGCCCTTCATGCAGCCACAAAAATCTGCCACATAAGAACAAAATACTGGCTGGAATCGCTATAGGATATTCATAGGGAAACAGGTTGTTTAAATCAATGTTATATTAAAAGAAAGAAATAAAATGTGAAGAAAAATCTGAATTCTGTGTTAGACTTAGGATTTTTAGTTGGCAAAAGCACAAGGTAATGGGTCTTAGCAGTGTATCCAGAGAGCACAACAAACTGTGGCACTGTGGGAATACCGGTCTCTATAAAAAAATTACCAAAATTTACATGATTAATCTCTCTAATTAAAGTCATATGTATCTCGTATTTCAGTTGGGTTTTTTACCTGACATACAGTATGCTCTTAATCAGAAAAAAATCCAGGAAATTACTAAGAAATCCCAAAGCTGTTAGAGTAAATCTAGACATAATAACAGAAGGACATTTCTGTCAGAATAGTCTTTTCAATTTCTGCTTTTATATTTTAGCATCTAATCTCAGCTATTCTCAGTCTTTAGAAACTCCATCCCACACTCCATCATTACAAACTGTGCTATACAACTTACAATATACTAATAAACCTGTCGCCATCTAGACTAGGCCACATTAGACATTTTCTATACACTAACAAATCATTGACATTAGATTGTAAATAATACGGGGGTTTATAAAAGTTGAAAAAAACCCACCGACACCTTTTCCCCCCCTGTTGAACACTCGTGAGCTGTACCATAGATCTCAATGTAACTCAATGCTATATGAAGAACAATGGTGACAAACTGTATAAAACCGCGGCAGTGATCGATGGTACTTCACACAATATCTGCTTTTCAGTAGCAGCATTCTAAGAGTGAAAAACTGCTTGCACAGTACCAAGCCTTGTACCAGTTCGTGGGAGTTACTGCTATTAAAAAAGAAGAAAGAAAAGAAAAAAAAGAATTCAAACTTTATTCTGCTATTTGAATAAGTATAAAGTCACTTTTTATATGATGAAGAAAACATGCTCAGCAAAAAGAACTACTCGTTCTAAAGACTGAAGAGACAGTATGATTGAGCTACACATGATCTGAAGTATTTTAACAGGCAAGAAATGCTATAAACACATTCTCCCAAGTGTAGTTTGGGTATGTTCCTCTCAATCCACCCAGCAACTATGAGAATGAGTAAAACCACCACTTCTAGAATAATTTATGAAGAGCCTGAGAGTGATTCAATAGGTTGCACCAGAAGGAATATCTCAGAGCAGCACTTGTATATGGCACATGTACATGCCACACATTCCTGGTTATTATCCTAGCTGAAGAAGTATCCCCAGGAAGCCAGGCAATACCATGGCTGCCTTTTGCAGGCAGTGATTGCTCTGTTCACAGACCAGGCCAGTAGAAGTCAAGTCACAGCCCTCAGCACCATGCTTGTCCCAGCCAACAAATCTGGTTGATGCCTGGTGCACGCTCGGTGCTGTGCTATCCTGGGACTTGAAGCCTCTAGTTTTCCAGGTGCAGCAGACCTGTGCCTACCTCCACAAGACTGAGCAATCAGTAGTTCTGAAGGATGCTCCATGTGTACTTGCACAAGAAGAAATGCCCATGCACGCCTGTNCTGTGAAGAATAGTTGGTTGTGGCTCAAGGTCACCTTCACAGAATCATAGAATGGTTTGGGGTGGAAGGGACCTTGCCACAATCCCAAGAGCACCAGCAGCAGACTCTGCAGCCTCTTCCCCACATCCATCCTAGAGTTTACTTGCCCGTGTTCAAGGTCAGCTCTGCTACAGGGCAGCTGTAACATGGGCTCGGACTGATGGGAAATGGCTATGTTGAGAGAAAGACCTGTGAGAAGCCTCCTAGGTGAGTGGCCTGGAGTTGGGGTTCATTTCCAGCTCTTGGCCTGGCCTGTGTGATATTGCCCTTGCCTGGCCTCATGTCTTGCCCTGGTAGGAAATGCCATTTTGCAACAGGCTTGTCTGTGGTCACCAGACAGATTCCAAGTCCAATAGCCATCCCTGCTCCTGGTTTGCTCCCCTTGTTGGATACCTGAGGCGCATGCCCTGTCACCCTGGGTCCCAGCTTGCCTCAGCACTGGGAAGGCCGTGCCCGCTGCTCCCCGACAGCCTGAAAGCATCCAAATGCAAAAGCATTGATTTTTGAGTCGTTATTTATCACCTCTGGACTTCAAAAAAAAAAACTGAAACAAAACAAACCCATGGTCAATCTGATGAGTGAATGAAAAACACAGGGTTCCACCTTGTTTCCATTTGCAACGTCAATTTACAGAATTGTCTCCCAAGTTAATAATAATAATAGAAATAATAATTCCAATATGAATTATCCTAACTACCTAAATAAAATGAGACACTTAGAGGAGGGTTTGAACCTCAGGAATAATCCTGCCAGCAGCAAACTAGCTCACTGAGGACAGCATTGCCTGAGAAATGGAAGCGAAGAGAAAGCAATCATATATTGATTAATAAACAAAGATATATTTCAGAAAAAAAAAGAAAATAAGTAGTTCATAATTAGGACAAAAACTTGTACTTGTAAAAGCCTTCAGTTCTGACTGCTTGCCTTTCAGAAACTCTCATAAAGAGGTATTTACTGAAATAAATCCCCTCCTCCCTACCCACATCTCCTCCTGACAATTCTTTCTGTGACATTAAATAAGACAGGTCTATCAGGCAACAGAGAAAGTAGGAGAGATTTAATATCTGGAAAAACATCCACCCCATTTCTGAATTCCCAATTTTCTATTCTGACAAATAAAATATTTTTCATATACCTGAAAGGACAAAACTAAGGCACATATTCTTTGCAGGTGGCTGACACAACCTGGTTGAAATCAGTAATTGTCCAGTTATCCCACACTTGTACTGATGGTACAAGCAATGTGTTGCGATCAATAGAGAAAATGAGAAAAAGATTCAGGATAACTTGATCTGGAGCTGTACCCTGCCATTATCTGGACATTTATTCTTTTTTATACAAATCTATATGACTTGCTACAGTTTGACTACATGGCTGGACATTGAAGTCAGGCTGATTACATCTTTTTTCATTGCCAGGTCTGCACACATAATAAAAGGCTTTAAGCTTCCTGAACACAGTAAAAAGTGTATTGATGGAGTAGTCTACATTTAAATAGCGCACACTTTTTGTGCTCCTTGGAGGTTGTACGGGGTTAGCTAAGTGTCAACTATTGTCATCACTACCACTAACCAGCAGAAAAATGGAGTAATCTTCAGCCACTTCTCCTTGCACTGTAGTATAGATCTGTTCATTTTCTTAAAGCTTAATTTTCTTTCTTATTTTGACTGGTATTCACATCATTATAAGCCACTTGTACTCATGCAAGTGGCAGCATCTGTGACATCCAACCAAGTTCACGGTCACTTCAAAATAACTGGGTAGATGTACAACCTTGTATATCCAAGATGTATTTCGGATACAATCAAAAATCTCAACCCTGTTGAACTATGCTGTGAAAAAACACTTTGCAGCTCTAAGTCAGCACAGACTCACAGACAACTGAGACCTATTTTATGTAACAAATTTAGTAATTTTCGGAAGTAGAACCCTTTGTCAGCACTATCCTGCATATACACATATACAAATTTGATGTAATTAATAACGCCAGCCTATCTGCTGCCTGAATAAAGGCTATTCCTTTAATAAAAATAAACCTCAAGTAAATGGATAAATGTCACCAAAAGGCAAGGGTGGATGTGCTTGAATGCAGAGGCATCACAACCCTGAGGAGTGCACCAAGTTACGTTCTGCAAGTGAAGCACACAGTTTTTCTAGCATCTACACAAGCACTAATAACTCAGAAGTACCAGCAGCATTAAGGCTGCAGAAGAGTTAGCTAACTAAATTCAAATATATCTTGAATGGTAGCCAGGAAAGGAATCAAAATGAAAAGAAAAAGAAAAAAAAAGAAATATGTTTAAAAGGGTCAGTGTTTGGAAGAAGGAAATTTGTTCAAAGAGACTGTCTTTTCATGTTTTGTAACACCAACTGAAACACAGCAAGAGGCTCTGCTTCTGAAAAACATAACACTCAATGAATGCCATTGCACTTGAATGCTGACTGGAGAGATGCCACTAATGCCAACGATACCAGAGGAACAGCTACAGCAATGTCTTTTCTTCCTCTACAGAAAGACTGGTTTT
>WEIS01019501.1:0-13241 GCA_013389965.1 Todus mexicanus | reverse complement strand
TGTCTGCAGCCAGGTCTCTCCACCCCAGTTGTCTTCCATATGTAACCTCAATTGTGCACATGTAACCTTGATGGAGGCTGCTGGAGTTGCACAGGTGTACCAAGGCAAAAGTACCTTTATTACTGATGGTGATGCTTGGATAAGGAAAAATCCAGCTTGATGTCTAGTTGAGTTTGCAAAACTGTCAGGTGAGAAAAATAAATATTCACCTGTAAATGGAGCAAATGTGTCTTTGCGAGACAATAAACTCAGGGCTATGGGATGGAATTTCTGAAGACTTGCTCTTTAGAGGATACTTGCAGTGTGAAGCCTCATCCTTTTAGTAACCCCGTGAAGTCAATGAAAGTCAAGGACCCAAGCTGTAAGAGGCACTCAGTATTTTGTAGGATCATGCCCTTAATGTTACAGAATCATTATAGTTCACAGAGTCAGAATGTTTATAAATACAATGCATCTAGAATCCACTCCTGATAACTGGTAGTAGTTCTTTTGAGATAGTACTTAAACCTTTTTGTGATTTATATTGCACTTTTTGTGTTATTATAGAAATCAAACCAAGAAATGGCAGCTTTTCTTGAAGAATAAAAAAGACCTCTTTATATTAAATATAATATAAAAGCCATTTCAACCAGTGCATGCTAGGGTTAAACTCTAATGCCATTCCAGCCGAAGGCACCGATGGGTCACCAGAAGCGTCAATAAGATTATGATCTATTCATGGAGGTGCTCTGTGCATCCACATAAACATGCAGAAAAAGATTATCTTTCGGAGTATTTACTTCATCTGTTCTTTGCTACAGGCAAGTTATTGTTAACCTCATGTTCTGCCATTGATTCTACTGTGTGCTGGAGCTGGTCTCCAGTGGTAGAATAACAAGTAGTGTCTCAAAAGAATAATAGGCAAATGTTCAAAAACAAATAAGATCAATTATCCCCTCCTCAAAAAAATCCACAACAGAATATAGACAAAAAGCATAAAAGAACTAGTTACTGCCCATCCTGAGGAAGGCTATTTGATAAGAATTAGTCAAAGCAGGGAAAAGAGTGTTATTTTTATAGCACTGTAGTGAAAAGATGATAGCCAGGTTTCATTGACCAAAGCAATTCTAAAGTTATGTACTATTTATGAAACAATGTAATGAGAACACGCTTTGAAACCCCCTTAGTTTCTCAGAAGATGGTTGATCCTGCAATGTGCTGAGAATTATGGTCCTTATCCAGAAAAGTTCTTGTTCCATGTAATTTGTCTTCTAAATAGATGAGCATGCCCCTTTTGAGGTTATGTTAGTCTAGTCACCATACCAAGCACTGTGCTCTTGGAAGCAGGTTAACCAGGCCCCATCAGGAGCTGCACAGCACTTGAACCTAAGCCAGGGCTTGACATTCATCTTCCTCCCAACAGCAGCTGACCATGAAAAACAATCTTAGTTCTCTTCAGTGCGAAATCATCTGAAAAGGATTAGGTCTATTAGGAACAGCAGGTGTGAAATGGTTCTGAAGTCAGTTCCACTTCACTGTGCCCACCACTAAGGGAGGAAAGTGAAGTGCAGGGGAGAGATGAAGATGGGTGCATGCCCAAGACTGGTCCCGCTGTAGGACATACTGCAGTAACCTCAGGGGCTGTGGGGCTGTCGCTAACAACCTCAGGAACAAGTATAGACAATATTAAACATATTTAGAGAGGTTTCTCTAAGTTCCGTTCCTAAAATCCTCTTTAAGGTATGTTCCTTTTCAGGTGAATATTTGAGCTTACTTTATGACAGGTATGGCCTTGAGTATATGGCCTTACCACTTCATAGTTCAGGCACAGAGCGTACAGAGGAGTTGATATACTTCATCTGCACTTAGGGAAATCATGTGGTTAGTCGGCTTCTTCAAACTGTGACCCACACACAATTACTGCCATGCAGGACTTCAGGAGAAAAATGAATGATAAATAGCAGCTGGAATAGCGTTCTGGCCCCTAAATGCCGTCTTACATATTTTGAGTGCACCGCCAACCACAGTTGCTTCCAGTCTGGCTGACTTTGACCTCTAATTTGCACCTCTATTTTAGGTACTTAAGAAATCAGCCTTCCCAAAGCAATGGCCTAGTTTATGGTACAGGCAATGAAGAGAAGCATCTTGAAGGCTTCCAGAAGGAGCCTTTTCTCCTAATTTAGGTGCCTATATGCAGGCAGGTAGGAAGTCCCTTTGGAGCAATGAGGAGTGCTTGTCTCTTGCCATTAGTCAACCAACATCTGGGTCCAAAGTTGCCATCTAAGGCAAGTTTAGTCTAACCTCACCTTCTAGACTACTACTATAGTCTGCAGAGAGGAAGACAGACCTCTCCAGGACGCAAGTCCTCTTATCATAAAATAAATGTCTAAGATATGAGGTGAAGGAGGAGATCATCACTCTTTACTGTTAAAGAGAGAGACAAAGTGATTTGCTTAGACTATAAATTTATGAGGGGTGTTAACGTTGCTTCCTTCAGGGTTCCAGCCTGAGTTGATTGTCTAAGCTTCCTCTGCAGTCATGAGGGAAGACAGGAATGTCCATGAAGTAGTTCATCTCACCTGATGATAAATAGCATGAGTTGCCTTCTGGAAGTGTTCATTCTTCATTGCCCAGAGAGAAAGGCCAGTCACCCCGTCTGAAACATAGCTGGCTAAAAGTACATGAATGATTCCTTCTGGAAACTAATATTGGTCTGAATGTCACATGCGCATGCTTATATATGTACACAGAAAGAAATAGGTCAGGATCTATCAAAAAAGAAAAAAAAAGAAATCTCAAAAATGCCCCTCTCACAGAGCACAGATTTCCTTGGTTTGTGGGAGGGGAGAAATGAACTCTGTGTCTTTGTATGTCCTAGAAGATGTGGTGGAAAATATTGTTTGTGTTCTGGAAGGAAGGATGGAATGGAAAATCCCGTGAAGAGGCATCTTTTTTTTTCCAGCTGCATTTGAGATAGACAAATACAGCTGCAGGATAAGTGAACTGTCTGATATTTCCATAACAAAGAGTTTCACCGGAACATTTTAATTTCCTACTTTCTTCTTCTTAACCCATCCCAAAGTTCTGGATTCTCTACCAAATATGAACATTAATAATAAGAAGCACTTGACGTAAAAGTTCTTCTTGACCGAAATACTGGCTTTTGTAAGCAGACTTTAGTTCTACTTATCTGTGGTCAGTTACTAAAGTTACATAGTTCCTGTCTTACAAGCTTTATCAAAAAGATATATATAAAAAAACTATTTTAATGATGGTTTCCAATCTTGAAGTCAGCCTGGCTGCCTGATTCCACTAGCACAGAGCAGTAAGTCACATACACAAAGAGATTGGGTCACAAGAAGTAAGCATTTCTAATGCAGTGTAATCTGGCAATGCTGCATTCATCCTTCTCCTAAGGAGCGGAGCCAGTGCCTTCATGGCCAAATCACTTTTCCACAATACCTTACCTCTCTTTGCAAGTGTCAGATCTTCTTTTATATATATTTTTTTTTTCCCTAAAATAGGGTTGTGTATACTCTCTGAGGGCTTGAAGGCAGAGCAGGAGGGCAGGAGAAATAAAGCATTTAGGGTGAGAGAACCAAGTTCCTTTTGCTTTACACCTACGCTGAAGACAGAGATGTCATTCTGCATTTTACACCATTGTGTGGAAAGGCAGCATTTGGATGCAAGACAGAGAAACCTGCCACTATCCATCTGAAACAGTCTGACAAAACTGCAAAAGCATTTAGGTGTCTGGAAAACAGACTGTCTGGTTCTTGTTTACGTTGTAAAAAGCCCAAAATGAGAAATAGCAGATGAAAGAAAAATCTACTCTTGGTGACCCCTTCGTGTTTTCTTGCTTATTAAGAACCTTGCTTCTAACTCTGGGAGAGGAGCAGGCAGCATTTCTTCATCTGCATGCTTCAGCTCCCTTGTAGAACGGAATGAATGTGGAAACAAATTGTAATGTTTCTTTGAAAACAGAGAAATAGGGAGTTAAAAATACAATGTTTGTGGCAGGTGCCAGGAGAGGTATATTGTGCCTAGACATACAGCACCACGGGTTTCTGTTAAACCACTTAAAGGGATCTATGAGAATGGGAGGTTCGTGGGAGTATAAAATATTCTTCACCCTTTAGTGCCAGGGTGGGTGCAGGTGTAAATTATGCTATGGACAACGTTTTTCTTTTAAGCGAGGGACTGATAATTGCTGTGTGTTGGGCACGAAATACTGGCACGGGCAAGAGCTTTCTGCTTTCAGTGGCCTGTTCCCATGAGCGCACTTCGCTTGCTTTGCCTGGCTGAGCAGCCGCACTCCCGCCCGCCTGGCGGAGCTGCCTGCTGGGTTTCACATTCTGCAGCTGCCAGGCCTTGGAAAACATGTTTTCACCAAGCAAATATGTATGGTCTTCTACAGAAATGAATCGCAGCTTACAAATACTCAGTGGTTTTGCTGGGCTGCCAGGCTGAGGAGCTGCCACGAAACCCGTAGCAGGCGCTGCAGCCCGGCTGTGTCCAGCCTAGCGAGCGTGGCCGGGGATAAGAAGGGTGAGTGGCTTGGGCTGGATGCTGCTGTGAAAGGAGGGACAGGTGGATGTGCCCTGTTCTGAAGAGAAACCATGGCATGGAGGATAGAAAGGCTCCTTTTCAAGCCTCAAGGTGCGGCACTGAAATTAAGCTTCTACCTCAGAATGGCTGCAGCTTGCAGAGGGACTGAGCAGAATCACCTCACCTCTCACTCCTCTCCCTCATTGACAGCATTTCTATTTACTGTGGTTTGGGCTCCGCGCTCACATAATTTCTTGCCACAACTACAAATCCTGCAAGTCTTATCCAAGGAATGACAGGCTAATCACCTCCCTAGCTCCAGCTAGACCTATCTGCAAGCCACGCAGCTGTCATGCAACCACTCATAAGATGCTGGTGCGGGTGACCTACCTATATTTACTACATCTCACAGCCTTGTCTAGACTTGACTGTGTTGAAATTTAGGGGTGAAAGGGAACAGTTATCTAACAAGGTGCAGTTAAGCTAAATGGATCAAAGACAATGAAAAAAACCTCCACAGCTTAGAAGCTGGAGCCATGTTCTTGAAAACTGTCGTTTTTGGGACACTTCCAAAAGCCAGTCTTGCCCTAAAACAAGGGTAATCAAATCTCCAACTCCAGCATGCTCACAGGTAGCTCCAAGGATCAGCAGTTCGCTTCCTTTCATTTAATTCATCAAGGATTAAGCATTGCTGGATTGGGATAGTGAGTTTGAATTAGTATGCCCAAGTTATGATCAGGTCACGATCCCTTCTTTTTGCTTGCATAGCGCTCAGCTTTGGTGACTGAAATACTCCGAGCAGTTCCACAGGGTGGATTGACGGTGTGAGAGAGCTACCTGTCCTTTCCCTCATATACTGTAGCCATTGGCGATGCAATATATTACCTTTCATTGATGGCCAGAGTGCAGGCTGGCTCTGCATATACTGCAGAAAAGCACTAGGAACACCCTGTAGGTGAGTGAGACAGACCAGTGCCTGACAGAATTAATTCTAATTACTGAAATGCTGATTGGGATCTTTGAGCACTACCATAATCATAGTGATAGTAATAAATAATAATTGTGGTTATCATTATTTTATTATTTTTTTCCCCCTAGACATTGCAGTGATGACAAAGAGCCTTGGATAGACTTACCTAGATAATTACTTGTATAAATTCCACCACATTCCTAAGAAACAGATTTATTAGCTGCATAGTGCCAGCTCTCTTCTAAGCTGGGTTTTGATGGTGTAATAAATATCATTAAAACAAATCAGACAGGAGCTGGTCAAGTGAGTGAGCTTTAAGTTTGATGAGAATAATTCTTTTATTCTGTCCTTCTATTTTTAATTTTCCTTCCCATATAATCCACAAAAACCTGCTTGCATCTTTTATTTACCTTTAACAAATAGTAACTCTGACCCGAGGCTATTTTGCTGTATTGAGCTGCCAGAGATACTTGCAAACAAATTAGATTTTGCACTGTTAATAAGTTGGCCCAGTTTTTTTTACTTCTCCACTGGTACCTTCTGAGATTCAGCTTATTCTCAGTCCCTAGCAAATGTCTAGGTCATGAAGTGCTGTTCTTCCAAGGGCACTTGCTATTCACTTCTTCAGGCACTCGCTAGTTGTTTAAGCCAGCATCTTCAAACTTCTCATCTTCTTTCTTAAATCCCAGCAGGGAGTCAGATTTGTGCCTCCGCCTGATCTCCAGCACTATAGCGTTACAGGCTGCCGCTGATCCTGTGCCTTTAGAAATTGTCTTAACTGAGCGGTTAGATAGTGTGTCGTTGGTGAATAGCATTAAAGGAATATAGGAGACGTGGCTCTTTTGTTTGTTTTATTTTATTCTGGCCATGCTGGCCGTGAACAAAAGCATTTGCTGTTAATCCCATTGCTTGTCTTGGTTCGTAATGATCATTTTGGTGATGGTGAATTAGCAGGAGCTGCTAGTGCATGCCTGAGCTCCCAGCCATTAATTTTCCTGATTTTCTTCTGATAGAGCAGGTGCAAACTGGCAGCGTTTGACCCTAATAAGTTACACTAGTCTTGCCAAATTTTATTTGCCTGGAACAAGGAACGTTATTTGTATCAACATCCTGGTAAAAAGTAAGCAAATGGATTTGTTGGTCAGGTAAATTTTCACAACAAATGTGCTAGCCTGTGTTTGAACAATGTAATTTATTTAATCTTGTGATTTTACTAGTTCTTTATTGTAATCATACAATAGCACCATCACAATATATCTTTTCTTCTCCCCTGAGACAGATGGATAGTGGCTGAGACTCAAAGATAATATTTATCTACAAGATAGTATAACGAAGGCAGAGATTTGCAAGTTAATACATTTTGAGCCGATAAAATAATTCCAAAGGAGAAACGATGGTAGGGTGTAATTTATTTTTTTAAAAAATCCTGTGTAATAGAACATTCAGTGCCTTATGACATACATATTGCAATGATGTTGCTCTATAAATGTCCCCTCCTGTCATCATTTACCTGATTGATTACCTTGCAGCTGCATAAACCTGAATAACTCAGTAAATAACCTGTAACCTCAGTGTGCACATGCATCTTGGTGCGTGTGTCATGGAAATGCATGTTGGACTTTTAGGGCTCTCTGCTTTTATATCTCATGAGCGTGTAATTATGATAAATCAAGCTCTTTGGTGTGAAATACAACTTTCCACATAGAGTGCCGTGCCTGTTCTGTTCGTAGCTGAAGGTTGGCTGTTCATAATGAAGTTTCTTTGTTGCTTCTCCCAAGATAAATAGATATGTGGTGTTTGAACCATTATTAACTCTGAAGATGACGAAAAGTCAAACAGTGGACAGCTGAGATGCAGCAACGCTGCACTCCCTTCTTTGCCTGGAGTTTCAATGCTTTAAGGGTTGTGTTCCACAGTAAACAAGACGTTCAGTCTAAATTGTATAGCCTCGAACGGGAGTTTCTAATAGGGACATAGCTAATAGATCCTTAAGCCTCATGAAAAGCGCCTATCCCAGTCTGAAGTCCTTTCTTTAGTAATCAAAATAATTTGTCAGAGAGTTTTAAAAAGTAGCTTCTCTTCATTTAAGTGCTTCATCTTGCATAAAAATCTTGGATTTCCTGTTTTCTGGAGACCAAAACACTGTCCAGGGAACAAAGCTATGTAATTTGGGGGGTGGGGGATGGACTGTTTGGTCCTAGCTATCTTAGTAGCAAATATTTTGCTCTGGTAGAATGGGAACACAATTAACGTAGGGTAAACATTTATGTTCCTAATTATGAAAGCAAGCTAGTAAGTCAAGCTGATCGTAAAGATCCTGAAAGGGTGAAAGGTGAAGAGGCCACCAGGCAGCTGGCCAGTGGGACAGGCCATTGCCTTGGTCCACGCAGAGAAGGACCAACCCCGAAATATGGGCTACAGTCCAGGGTAGAATTGGAGCTCCTGCCTGTGTGCTGGCAGTGCTGTGGCCTCCCATTAGCTCAAACATGCTTTTAATGGAGAGACATTCAGATTCTTCAGTTGTATGAGATCCTGAGCAATAGACAGACAACGATAGCTTATTTTTATGTATATATCACACTACAAGAATTAGTGTGTTCTCCTGTTTCTTAAAAATAGATTCTCACTGTAATATGAACAACGGTATGGAGCTAGCTCTTTGCCGTTGTCCTCTGTTGCAAGAAGCAGGTAGTGGTGGTAGGCTCTTTTCACCTGCAGAAGGGATGGGCCTTGGAGAGACAGAAAGAAAGAGGCAGACACACCAAGTCCCACGTCTTTGGGGAAAGATCGCTAATGATAATTCCAAATGTGTCTTTCTTTTAAAAGAGATTCATTTATTTCAGTGCCTTGTTGGAGCACAAAGCTTAAATATACGTCATACCTTTGAGTCTGCGGCACAGTGAGTCATATGGCTTCGAATGTAAATAGGTGTCACCAACTCTGTCAGTCCTCCTGTTCCCAACCAGGCAGCCTGGGAGGAAGCTGAACCAACTGTTCCTAGGCAGCAATGTACATTTACATCAAATGTTTCACATTTTTCATGTTTATTCCGTGCAGATGGCTCCATTTTGAACATCCAGAATTTGTTTTGACTTTGTGACTATAGCTTGTAAACAGAGAGTTGGCTGGCATCTGTACCGTGTATAGGTAGCTTTTCCTATTTGATCTAAAATTGAGCGAGGCTGTAGCCAAACCATTAGTCAGTCAAAATAATGTTGCAAGCCGGTTAAAGCCAGCATATCCAAACCAGGAGGGAAGCTTGGATTAGAGGCGGTAGCACTGTCCGTAAATTGACAAATGGATGCGCTCGCGGTGTTTCACTTACACAGCTACTTTAGCCAGGCTCTAAATGTGCCTTTGCAAATCAAGGCATCTCATTCTTAAATGTTTTGAACTGAATCACGCAGAAGTTCTGTTATATGAATGCGTTGATACGAATAATGCAAGGAAAATGCGTAGGTATACGTATATTTATAACTCAAGATGCAGAAAACTCAGTTGCATCGCTCTTACAGCATGAAAACACCCAGTGCCGATTCTTGTCGGTGTGTATTACATGTATGGAAATTATTTTCAAGGACAAATGAATACCAAAATTGTACATTGTACAGTTCTTTACTTTTTCATTTGTCGTTTCCACTCGTAAATCTTACAGATGAGATTTTTAGGGTTATTTTTCCTGCTATCAGTATTTAAACGGTTTAGTTCTTTTCTCTATATATTAGTTAACAGAAAGGGACACCAAGTTTGATTTGTTATTTGAGAGCGTAGTCGAGCCATCTTTTGCTTTAAAAGGTTCCCTGTGCCTTTGTCTTCTCTAGTTTAAGTAATGAAGTTGAAGGATAAATAGCCAGAGTATGTTCAAAGCCCTTGGCTTTATTTTGTTAGACCTAATTATTCCAGACAATACAAAATATTTTTTCCGTTAACTCCCCCTTTAGCCATTTAGAGCGTATCTGTGCTTCCTGCTTATCTGCAGGTTCAGTTCTGCGTGCACGTTGCTCAGGTCTATCACCTTGCTGGAGAAATACATGATTTGTAAATCTGAAAGAATTCCCCAACAGCTACCATAAAATTAAGCTGTTAAAGAGCTCTTGGAGCTTGTTTAAATGTAGACCTAAACAAGCTTCTTTGCTGTTTAGCTCAAGATAAATCTTTTTAAATGTCCAGTTCTAAATCACTTCCCAATTTTAATGAGTTTATATATCAGCCTTTGCCAGATTTTTACTGTAGCTATTCTCCAAGATTACAGCCACGATAAAGTAAGGACTAAAATTGTTTATTATATATTATTCTTCAGAAGCAAAACTTTTTCCCCCCAGAGGCTGTTGGGAGAGCTATTGATTTTGTGCCACAATGTGAAATGTGTGACCTTTATAATATGAGCAATGATTACAAAGCCAATAAAATGACATCATTCTGTTTAAACTTCAGAGTTCACAGGGCAAATAGCAGAATGTGCCACGTTTAATGATGTCCATGGACGATAACTGTAGGTTGCCTGGCTTCAAGTAAGTCTGAAACACGAAGCAGGCAGGCTCTCCATCCCCAAAATAACCTGTGTTTAGGGGAACAGGTATGTACCAAGTAAAGCCGTGTCTCTTCCCAGCTCTTAAAGCAAGAAGTCAGTGCTGTTCTGAGAGCAGACTTTTCTAAGTGTTTGCATCTACTGATGCCACTGACAGAACTCCTCCTGGTGTGATACAGGAGGAGCTGTTTGGGGCATAGCTCTGTATCTTTGCATGGATTTTCCCCAATCTACTGTGTTCACCTTTACAGGACTAAATTCTAAATTCTTATAATACAGCTTTAGTCAATTCATTGTGGTTCCTTTAGAGTAGCTGAGAGTCGGCACCGTCCCAAATAGGTGAAGTATAACTGCACAGAGCATGTTGTTATTCTAATACGTGTGAAAGCAAGGAACAGAGAAAGCTTTAGTCAGGCTTGGAGGGGGATACAACAACCTGATTCACTGAAGTAATTTCCAGAAGAAATCTATGGAATTTTCCACTTCAGTTGCATCAGTCTGTTTCCCCACACTACTCTTTTTTCAAACACTCATTTTTTGATCCATTAGGACCCGCATCAAGCAATTCCCTGTCCATTCTCCAGCCTGTATCAAATAGGATCCCCAGCATGAAAACTGTGGTACTGTGATTTCCCCGTGCAGGCTGAACCAAGCCTGTGCTCAGGATCTGGTCCAGCTAAACGTGAAGCTGAAGTGCTCGCTGCTGGGAAAGCGCAGGCAAAACAGCACAACGTGTTCAAGGCATCGCGGAGGAAGGAATAGGGATAATTTTCTTTCCCATTTCTGGCTCATTGTGTAATATCAATAATCTCTGTAGCTTTGTATTATACTTGCTGTAAGTGGCTCTAGTGATTGATTAAACACCTTCGCTTTTCTTTGGCGTTTAATCAATTGCAGCAGCAGTTTATTGCTTGGTGTATTACAAAGTAAAAGAGATTATTACTTAATTATTCTGAAAAATAGCAGCTTGCACTTGATGCTAGTGTGGGTATGTGTCTGTGCTGACACTGGTGTCACATCATCCTTTCCTTTGTGCCTCCTGGACTCTGTGCTGAGCGAGCGCACGCGATTCCCGATGGGTGATGCGCAGCCGTTCCTGCAGCCATCACCAGCACAGGGCAATTAGTGGTGTTAAATAAATAATAGCTTGTAGTGGAGCTTCCCACAGTGCAAAGAGCCCGATTCTGTTGCTTGCTGAGTACCTCCAGATCTCACTAAAAATTTAAGGCAATGTCCTTGTTAACCAGCTGATGTGAGTATGAAGTCGCCTTCAGATACAAACTGCTTCTTGAAGCAATTCAGCAAGAATTACATCGGTGCCAGGAGGCACTTTGATAGCCCGGGGTGCAGCAATGGATGCGTGTACAACTGAAGATAAATCAGATACGGGGCATATTATTGGTATGTGAGTGTGAGAAAGAGAAAAAAATACCATTTTGTGACATCCTCTTGAGGACCTAGGAAATGGCAACTCTTCTCTTTTGACACCTGAGGTTTTCTGCTTTGTGTGCAAAATTGAATCCGTATGCAAGAGTTCAGAAAGAATACTGTGGTGTGATAAAGCACAGGGATTCAGGGTAGCGTATATATTTGTGCATGTAGGGGTTCCACAGGGATCATGGTCAGTGTGTATTCTTACTCATCAGCTTGCAGAATAGGATCCATGCAGAAAATCAGTCTAATATTTAGAATTAAAAAATGGGGTTTAGTTCCTTGCTTTGCCCCTGACTTTCTCTGTGATCATGTGATTTTGTCTCCTGGTGCCTCAGTTTCCTTTTGTGAATGGGAGTAAACTGCGTTCACTACTTTAGAGAAGCATATGAAATGATGGACTGCTAGCTGCTCCTCTGTTGTGGTGGAGGACACCACCTAAATGCTCTCAGTAGAAAAATGACACCTCTTTAAAGCTTTGATCCTGGAAAGATTTACATGAATTAAGGCTGTGCCCTTGACTTGAACAGGGCTGGTCAATGGAAGACCAGTGACAAAGCATCCACTGCAAATTTTAAACATTTTCCCAGATTATTTTAGGGGGTTTTGGGGTGGGTGGCATGTCACAAGGGAAGCAAACTGAACCTCCTGTGTTGTTTATTTTTCCTCCATTATGGTAGTAGAGGTTTGACTATCACCTTTCTAGGCAGCTTTGTGAATCCAGAGGTTGGTAGTGCTCTTGCTCATGCTTAAAGCTGGCATTGCCTGTGAATAGTGATGCTTTGGCCAGTCTGTATGAGTCATGCAGCATCGTATGCCGGTTTTGTGTCAATCGTGCAATGGCTTTTGCAAGTACTCCAGCAGAATTGAAGCGAGCGGACGTTGACTGTCCAGTGACTAGGAGAAGTTCATGTTTCTTGGAGAAGGTGCTGGATGGTCCTAACCATTAAAAGAGTTTATTTTCTTACTCCAACAGATTTCCCCTCTCCCCTCCTTGACGTTACCAAATTTATCATCACTTTTGTCTTTCAGGTGTCACCTGCCTTTAGTGTCGCAGACACATCAGCCAACCATGCATTAAGAACTGGGCCCTTACTTTAATTCAGTATCATCTTCTTTTTGTCCAATAATTCACAAGCACTAATCCACACTTCAAATGCAGGAGATACTTTGATCCCCAAATTGTTCAGCACTTCATGCAGGAAAAACCGTAGGCCACAGTCATGACACTCCTAGAGGATGGCTGCTGGCTTCCTGTGGCAGAGCTGGTTGTTGTTTTCCCCCCTCTCCCTTCTTTGCTCTAACCATTTTGTCTGTCTATCTTGTCTTGTATTCAGTTTTCAAAGCAATTGCCATGAAGGGCTTCCTTTTTTTAGTGCCTAAAAGGGAACAATAGATTTTTAGAATAAACATATATATATTTATATGACTATCTGCGTATGCGTATTATATCTATCATATCTACGCTTCAATATAACATACTGAGAAGTTCAAGCTAAACAGAAATTAATATTTATTATTGTTGGGGGGGTTTTATGAAAAGGTCTTTAAATGTATCCTTAAATGCACATGACATTTAAAATTATTCCAGTGCTGGATTCCTGAAAAAGTAGATGACCTTTTCTCTTGAAATTGGAGAGTGTTTTTTCCTTAACAGTTACATTATGCACAGAAGATGAGATGTTAACCAAAGTGTTAAAATGTATTGTTTCCCTTTGAAAGCTATTCCTGTTCCTCATTTTCATTAATGTTGGCTCATTCATTTTTCTTTTTCTTTCTTTCCTT
>WEIS01019500.1:0-14642 GCA_013389965.1 Todus mexicanus | reverse complement strand
CTCCATAATAATGAATCAGTAAGGCAGCCCAAACCCAGCAGCTGCTTCCAATTCACACCAAGCAGAGATGCAGCTATGAAATACAATAGCATCACAAAAGCATCAGGACTCAGTCACCAGCACCACCCAGGAGGACAGAAAGAGCAGGCACACTTGATGTTTTGAGGGCCTCCATTTCACACGTGCTTGCAAACCCCACAGCAAACATGTCACATCTCTGCCAGGAGATGAGGGATTGTACAATGGAATAAGAGGGCAAAAGGACAGAAAATGCTCTTCTCAATGTCAAGAAAAAAGAAGGCAGCCAGGAGGTTTTACTCCTCATGTCAACTTCCCATTACTAACCAGCAGTTTACCTTGACAACAAAGCTTTCCAAGAAAATGCAGAGACGTGGGCACTCGAGCAATGGCCTTAGGAGATCCCAGCTCTCTGCCCAGGAAACAGAAAAAAAACCAAAACAAACCCCACAACAACCAGCATATCACATATCACCTTCTTACTGAAGCATGACAAAGAAGAGAATATATGGCAGAAGAGGCCAAAGAGGGGAAAAACAGAAATCAATAGGGTTTAACAGAGCGTGACACAAAATCACTTCCCCCATAAAAAGAGGTTACTTGCCAGGTTAATGAATCTTTTCTGTTCTGTACTTAGACACCCAGGAAATGGAAGGGGTCACAGGAGCCATGTGGGTGGGAATGCAATCCCTANATGGGTCTCTAACTGCAACAAAACCACAAAAACCAGACTGCATCAAAAAAATCACACTGTGCAAATAACTCAGAAAGCTCTTGGCCCAGTGGCCAAAGTTCCCTAAACTCACTTTTAGGTAAAGAGCTGAGCTTTACTCTTGTTGGGAATGCACAGGCAGTAGACAAACCACCAGAGAAGCATCTGGACATTGGCAGAGTATAAGATTTGGTGGCACAGAAGCCTGAACCAGACCTCTGGAGTATCAAACACATCCAAAGTCAGATGCATATAACTTCAAACTGCAGTTTCTTCTGACCTGAGCCCTACTGACAGGCTGCACCAAAAAGGTAGAGACCCTTGCTGTTTTATCACTCCCCTCCTCACATTTAGCTTGAGCTACTGGCACCCAAGGAATAGCTCTACTTAGGCCCAAGATCCTCAGTAAGGGAAATGCAGGTGCACAATTTCCACCCTATTAAAGGCCACCTAACTTGCAGGTCCCTATATCAGGTTCCCCCACTGCCAGAGTCATTCACCAATGGCTGTTTCTCAGTTGGGAGCCTCTCGACTCCAGTACAGCTCAATCACCTCTGCCATGCAGCTGTCCAACTTCCTTCTGCAGCAGTTGCCTTGTTTGTTACCACTGCTCAACTTCTGCAACAGAGATGTGGATAATGCAGCCAAAAGTCCCCTTTGTTACCCATATTTGATGCTGTCTCTGCGTACACTTGTTGCACAGGATAGATATTTGAGACAGAGTATCAGGTCACATTATTTGGGTCTACCTTCATGCCCAAGGAGCTACATCACAAGCTCCAAAGTAAACCAAACACTGCCATTCCTCCAGTGCATTTAAGTATTTCTATATCTGGTGATTTTAAAGCAAACCAACGCCTTACTGAACGAGTACCTTCCTCACATAGCATGTTGCCAACACACGTCAGTGTAGTCAGTCCTCTACTGCCACAACAGACATCTGCCCCTGGAGCAGGGACAAGCTCTTCTGTCAGGTACAGCCACTGCTAGCAGGAGGCAGGGTGCATTTTGTACATAAATCTCTCTCCTCCAACCTCTGTTCTCTGAAATGCATGAAAAACTCTCAGCAGGTCTCACCTGAAACTCGACATGGAAAATACTAACCAAACCATCTAATTTTGGCGAAGTTCTGAGTAAATAAAGACGCTGCTGATCAGGCAGTGCTCTTTGCACGCAACACTATCTAAGTTTAAAGTTGCGCTGATGCGGAGCGGAAGACTGGTAACACCCGCAGCTACGACATGAGAAGTGGNATCTTCCTGTTCGGGAAGTACTAGAGTGGATCTGAACATCAAAGTATGGGCACCCTCGGAGATCAACATTTCTGGGAGCTCAGCTACAACAAAGGAGGAAAAAAACCCAACAACAAAAAACCCAGAAGACCTAGTAGCTGAATGAAAACAATAGCCAGTTTCTGCTCCAACATCCGTCCCTTCTGAGCACTGAAAGCACATTTCAGCACTAGTTGAAAGTAGTTTTGCTGCAAGTTTGTACCTGCAATACTCATGATCCAGAACAGCCAGGTCATTTGGAGGTGCCTCCCTCCTTCCAAGGTTGCCATCTCCAAAAGGAGCATACAGACCTCCCTATCAGATCAGTGTTCTCCCCAGTCCCAGCAACATCTCCTTGGCACAGACAGCTCTGAACTCTAACCCATGGAAGGCAGCCCCACCGTTTCCCTTTGGTTTCTCAAAGGAAAGGGGAGGTTGGCACAGCAGCCCACCTATTACAGCAAACAGCCTGTTGCACAGAACTGGTTGATCAAGTGCAATACAGCAGGTCAATGCACACCATCGCACAGGGCTGCTGTTAGGTGAGCAAGAATGGAAGAACCTACTGACCACTGGGAGAACAGAATGAGTCACTGCTGGCATGGGAGAGGAGACAGGGCACCCCATAGCCCGGGGAGAAAGCATCCCAGAACACCTGAGGCACAAAGCAGAGAAGGATTTGAGCAATCACCCAAGCAAGGGCTAGAGAAAGCTTCAGGAAAAGGGAGACAGGGGAACAACCAAAATGGATCTATAGGAAACACAGAGGGAAGCAGGCAGAGAGCACAAGCATCTCTGCAGCAAAAGTAATGTGGAAAAAAAAACCAAACTGAAATGGACAATTTAAGAGAAAAGAGGCTAGAAAAAAAACAGTGTTTCAGACACACAGTGTCTGCAATTTCCCAAGTACAAACGTGTGAGCCTGAACACGCTACCGTGGGCATTTGTGGTCACACAGCTCTTCCCAGCAGCTGCTCACCTGGGAGACACCCACAGGCACAATTAGGGCAGTAAGAAAGAGGTGGCTTACCAGTAAAATGCAGCAAATTCTTGCACTAGCCATCCAGCAAGGTGTAGGCATGGCACACAGGAGGTTAGCATAGGAAGAGAATAAAAACCCCAAGCACAACTGCAAAGGTAGAACATCACTACACAAGCGGAAAGTGCCTCAAACCCAAATCCTTGCCTCTGTGGACTTTGAAAGCAGCGCAGTTTCTAAGTGCCTTTATCTGGGGATCTATGACTTGCTAATCTTATGCCACAGAACACCTGAGGAATCCCAAGGTGTAGGTATATCACTGAGTTATATCTCGTACAGGAGAAGCAGATCCAACACATGCCAAGAAGTGTCAAAGATGAAGCACGTTTTCCTCGGATCCCAAGTAGACAACTAAACACTGGAAGGATTTCGGACTTGGATCTCAAGTGCATCTTTTCCCAGTTATCATAACAAGGTTTTGCTCTCAAATTTCCCAGACCTACAGCTTCTCTACCTGGGAATCTTAGCTGCAAGAAAATGGTTGGTCGTGACTTTTTCTTTAAGCCACAACCATTAGCTTGTGTTTGGCTAGGATAGTAATAAAAGGCACCTTAAACCTTCCCTTTGAGGAGGAAGCTTCTGCTGCAGCTCTACCTCACTGCAAAATACAGCCTTCCCAACGGCAAACAGCTGCGTCGCTGAATGCATATAAAGACAGTGTCTCCAGTGTCCTCACCCACCTGTTTTCTGTTCTGTAACTGCTGTCACCTCCCCAAAGCAGGTAAATTAAAGACTGGATAGTCTGTTCTCCCATTCTTTCCTAGACCACCCAAAAAGACTCAGCCAACTTCCTCCTTGAGCATTTAACCCTTCCGGCAACCTGTTGGGGAAAAAATGTCAGGGGAATGATTGCTGGTGAGAGCTTTCTCCTTCCTCTATAAATGTTTGCATCAGCATTGAGGAATCCACAGACTGGATTATGTCCCAGACTCTTTCCTTAGAGCACGCATGTGAGTATTGGTGGCAAAGAAAGGAGAAAGGAAACTTTCTTTTCTGGAAGCCCACATAGTTTCTAATGCCAGGAGACCAGGATTCAGCTCCCCAGCACTACCATCACCATACTGACTGCCCATGGGTAAGCCACTGGCTCCTATCACCATCTTCTACAACTCAGAGCCCCATGCCAAAGGCACTGGTATCTTCACCACAGCTGCATCGCAGCTCACTTAGACTTTCCGCACCAGCTCAAAGGCTTCAAAGCCTCATGGAAAATCAGTAAGATGCAAGTGAGATTCCTCCACAGGAGTCTGGGATTCTGAAGCAAAGGGCAGGTTGGCACATGCTCTGCCAGTGCTCCCACCCTTGTCAAACCATACAGGACATTTTGTAAGATTGCAGGAAGGCCCTCATCGAGAGCTAAGTGCATCCACAGAGCATCCACAGCACAGGCTGCAAAGAGCTTTCAAGTTGCCCTGCTAACACGATGGATCTGTGCTTCCACCAGAGAAAACAGCATCTGCAACCCACTCAAAACCCAAGCAATATTCAAGCAACCTGGACTTTATAGATCCTCACTCCCCTTTCTCATTTGATTACCCCCTCAAGGCTTTCAGTTCCTAATAGCAAATTCCTCAGCTGCCCACAGAAATGTCTGCACCCAACTTCAGGTGTTTGCACCAAAATCCAAATGAAATGTGCTGCCTGCAGAACAAAATGCTCGGTGCCTATACAGAGGGAGAGACAGGAGGAGTGAAACAGCAGTGAAGCACAATTCACATGTCTCTGTGCAAGCTTCTCTCAGGATAGCACTTGGGGCTTGGGGCATTTAGAAGCTGGTGGATCAAATCAGCAGGTGCAGCGGGAACAAGGATGCACAGCAGTATCCTGTGACTGGGCAAGCAGCATCCACGCATGAAGGAACAGTGATTTAGCAGGAAATGCTGCACTATCATTGCCAAGCTGCTTCTCCAATAACTTTTCTAGTGATAAAGAAGCAGGAGAAATGGGACTACTGCTCAGTTCCTTACTGGTGCCGCCTCATAGCTTCTGCCTCCGTTCTTCCCCTTCTGAGCTCACATCACAAGCACTCCACAAAATCCATAGGAACTACCTCACTTTCCAGGTGCTATCTCCCTGCCAGAGCCCCACTCCCATTTTGCAGCCTCCCCACAACAGGCTCTTCCTGGTCAGAAGTTCTGTGAGCACCGGGCCAGAGCAAAAGCCATTGTTCTGATCAAAGTCTCATGGAAAGAAGCTGAACTTGCTTTCAAGGCTCATTGGTACCTATATGCAACTCTTCCTCAGTCTGGCTCTACTCAGCACTGCAAACCCTCCAAAAGGGTACTTGAGACCCGCACAGTCAGTGGAGCCCTAGATTTTTCTGGCCTCTGTCTCAGAAGCTAGGCAGAAGGATCTGCCTGTGTCCTAATGCAAACATCTACACAGAGAAATAGCATATCACCTGTTTGGCCTGGGAGTCAAGATTTGCAGGTTGGCCCACGTGTGGACTCAGTCAGCCTATACGGAGGACATGTCACACAAGAATAAACTGCCTAGCCAGAGCAGTAAGAAACAGGTGACTCCAACACAGGACACTCTCAATGGACCCTCCAAAGACAAGCTACTGAGGGAAATGCCAGGCCTTGAGAAGCCTCCATCCCACAAAGGGCAGGAGGCACCATACTTGGAGCCAAAGTAGCCAGGACCCAAGATGCTGAGAAGAAACCACAGCATTTTCTTTACCTGTTGATTTGGCAAGTGGAAAAGAGCCTCATCACAGGCTTGTTGCTGAAAGGAAGGGGTCATTGAGCTTGTAATTATCCAGAGGACAAGTTATTCAGTACCCAGCTCTCCTTTCTATTTATGTCTCTTACTTCCCCTTGCTGATTTAAGTTGGACTACACCATCTCCAGAAGTCACTTGGAACCTCAGAGATTCGGCTTTTCACCTCAAGTTAAAGTTCATATGCGCTTGCACCAGAATAACTACTGGAACAAATTACAGTGTACTCAATTCCTTTGGTTCCGGTTTGCCTGAGGAGCCCCAGAAGGATGCTCTTGTTTTGTTTACCAGACATCCGCAGCTCCTCCTGCTGCCTGTCTGTCAGGTAGCCTCACACAGACCTGCATCCTGGCCTGGGTATCCTTAGCTGGACCCTCTGAGCAGCAGATCTATCCAAAGCACATGTCAGGCTTATGACATTTTTTCATCTATAACAGCGCAGATCTGGGCAGGAACCTTTGTACCATTCCCTTTGAAAAGCTCCAGTGACCTGCCACAGCACTCAGCAAAACTCACCCGGCAGAGTCAGCACTATCTCACCTCCCCTGGCAACTCAAACTAGCAGTGCAGCCCTGCCTCGACTGTCCCTTTATCAGCCATTGAGGCATTTCCCCCTCTCTTTCTACCCTATCAAAAAGGCAGGAAAGCAGCCACAGATTAAGAAAAGGAAATCCTGAATGGCTGGAGTTGAGGTTGAGCAGCGGTGGAGTTATGGCCCATCAACTGAGCTCTGGTAATTGGCCAGTAGTTCAGTAGTTGCAGTGATTTAGGAGGTTACTGCCCTATGCTGTCCACCCTGTTTTGCTGCTGGAGATGACTGTACTCCTAGCTAATGCAACAGAGGAGCCTGTGCCAGGCTCTTCACTCTCAGTCTAGCAGATCAACCATCGACAGCCTGCACTCAACCTCAGGGCATGAGCTGCAGGGGTGAGGAGCTGGCAAGCTTTCACTTCGTAACCTGCCAGATCTAAATCCATCACGGCCTCTGGGTCACAGCCATTAGCCTGCAGCAAAAAAGAAGCAAAGCACTATAGTTTTAACAGCTTTGGAAAACATGTAAGTGGAGCAGCAGTTTGTCTTCGTGATGGGCTAAGAGCCTGCATACAATCTGCAGCCACAAGACCGTGCACAGGAGCCTGTGCCTCAAGCAGCAACGGAAACATCACGACAAGCTTGATAGTGCCACCTGTTTTCCCAGGGACCATCAAAAACTTTCCCTCGCAAAACATGCTGGCCACCTGAGCTTGTCACAGTAGGTTTGCAATCATTGCCCTCTCGCCAGTCATACTTTTAGACAAATACTGACACCGCTACACCAGTGGAGAAACTCAGGCTCAAGGAAGTTGTCGTTGCTATAGACCATCAGGAACAGAGTACAGCAGGCGTCCTACACAGGCATCAGGCAACAGCCCTGACACAGCCCATCTTAAAGGAATAACTCCATTAGAGGTGTCTTCATCTCATCTCACTTACAGAAATGGATCTCTTCACTCATTAATCTTGACTGAACTAACCCTGTGGGATGGCGTTTGCAGCATTGACCACCTGCCCAGCTCTTTTGACGGTCTATTACTGGAAAAAGAAGTCTGCAAATGCAACGTAGAGAGAGGAGGAGAGGCAGGGTCTGACACAAGTCCATGCGGTACAAGCTGTGTTTGCTTTGTGTTGGGGCTGACTTCAAAAACTGGAGCTATTCAGTGCACAGAGATAGATAAGTACATGGCATGCAAGGAGTGTCCTGCTCCCTAAGTGCTCTGCAGTTTAGGTTGATACAGCCCACATGGAGAGAAACTGGATCAGAGAGCCAGGAAGCACAGCCAACCAGGACAGATCCAAAAAGATGGAGTCTCTCTCTTCTACAGAAAACCCGAAACTTGAGAAAGCTGGTAGCAGTGCTCATCAGTGAAAAAGGCTGCAGCAAAACAGAAGGCACTGTACTGTCCTTTGCACAGACTGGGTGAGAAAGGCAGACTTGAACTGCAGTACTCGAGCCTCAGGCCAGACAACAGGAGAGCCAATGCACTACTGGACTAGGCTGCCTGGCAGTCTTCACCACAGGCAGCTGTGTGCCAGCACTGCCAAAAACACCAGCCTGGTCCTGGTCTCCAGAAAGGGACCATATGACCTCCAGGGTTCTTGTTCATTCCTTCCTTTCTATTGGAAAGAAGACATTGGGAAAGCATTAGAGGCAAATATTGAGAAGTCAGAATACAAAGCTCATTTCTGCAATTGATCCTGACTGAATGGAATCAGCAGGAATAACGCATGTAAGTTTTTCCAGCCCACTGGGAGAGGAGGTGAGGATTTACAACGAAGGGAGACTGCTGTTGGCAATCCAAGCTCTTCTCTGTGTACGTGCAGAAGTGAGAGTCAGAGAGCCTGGAAGAAGGTGGGACTGCAGGAGAAAGAAAAGGTCTCACAGCAACGCCAGGTAAACGGCAAGTAGGATATTTTTTTTTTCTTTTCTGCCACAGATTCCTTGTCTGATGTGAGTAAGCCAAATAAAGTAAATGTTCTCTCTGTTGTCCTTAGCAGAGCACTCCTCACCCTCTGTGTACTTGACCTGACAGTAATACCCAACAGTCCCAAGTGTCAGTGAGGCACATCAGAGACAACACCATACAAGGATAATACGTTTTCAGATGGGAAGGCCGCTGTACCTGCAGCTCTCCAGGTCTGAACCGTAACTGCATCACTAACAACTACTTTCACTAGAAAGAGAGTGAGACGAATTTGCTACCAGCAGGCAAAAATACAATAAAACATGTATGCATAGGCTGGGTCCCCTATTGATTAAAAATAATTTAAAAAACCCCAAACAAATTTAAAACAAAACAAAACAAATTTTAAAACACAACAACAAATTAAAAAAAAAAAACCACAACAAAAAACCCAAAACAACATCTCACCAAACAATATACAAAACCACCACAAACTTACTGATCAAGAGAATGTTTTGTGCAAGAAGTGCTCTGTGGAGAGAAGTGGACTGAACTGACTTTGGGAATATACAATCCACCACTCACAACACAGCCCGTGTACAAGGCCAATTACTCAACTTGCTATAGAAGACAGAGAAGCTGAAGAGCTCTGACAGACTTTGCCGTGACAGAGCTCGCCTATGCAAGCAGATACGGCTACAAGTGCCCTAAGAGCAGTCAGGAGAGAGCTGCGTACAAGAGAAGCTACCACTGAGGGACACTGAGGAGCAGCTCGGAGAGCATTTGCGAGGCAAAGCCCCAGGTCAGAAGAAAGACCAAGAACATCTTACACAAAGAAACGCCTTCCTTTTTTTCAATCCTATGATATTAAGACAACAGGACTTTGCACAAAGCTGTCTGTAAATGGAACAAGACTAACAAGGTATCGATTGGCAGTTTCCCGGCAGAGAAGCAATTCACAGGAGCACACTGTACGCTGACGGCTGAAATCAAAAGGAGTTAACAGTTACATCAAGAGTACCACCCAGTTTTCCAAAGAGAAAACCTGGGCTCATATTCCCTTCGAATTAAGATATTACGGATGAGAGAAGCTCTTGGAGAAATCAAACGGTCAAGGGCTCCAGCGAGCTCAGAAACGGCTGAGCGCAGCCTAACACGGGAACAAAAAACTCTGCAAAAGGGATGGAGGGAGCAGCTGGAGGTTTCCTGGAGAGGATGGGGGAACTCGCCCACGGGCGACTAGCAAGTACCTGTACACACGGGGGAGCTGGGCTGGGGCTGGGGCCCGGGGCGGTCTCCCCCTGCCCGCCCCCCGGGCAGCACCGGCAGCCGCGGCCAGGGGCAGCCCACGAAGCGTCGCCGAGCTCGCAGGGACCCCGGGACAAGTTGGAACAGCTGCAAAAATGCACAGGAAAAAGCTTATACGAGGAGGGGCGGCGGGGGAGGGAAAGGCAAAGCGCCGCTGGGCTCTTCCCTGGCTTTGCAGGGAGAGCTGCCGTGGGAGCGGCGCGTAACAGGTTGGCGAGCGGGGCGATGAGGGGCGCAGGGAAGCATTACCAAAGTCAGGCTCCCGAGCAAGCTCCCAGCCGGGGCTGCAGCCCCACGGAACGGCGGCAGCGGGGGCGCAGGGTGGGGGGTCACCCAGCAACACCCAGCCCCGACGGGACGGGACGAGNCGCTGCGGGGTCGGTCGGGGGCGGGGAAGCCGCTCCCTCTCCCGGTTGTCGAGGCGAAAGCTCCGATTGTAACGCTCAACGCAATTAACAGCGTCTGTTGATACTACAGACCATCCCATCCGCTAAACCGCGTCCGTCGGCGCCGCATCTCCAGGGCTTTTGGANCGCCGGGTGCCCGGGGGATGGCTGCCGAGGAGGGGCCGTGCACCGGGCAGCGCTGGGCAGCGACACCTGCCCCGGCCACCTCCCTGCTCGCAAACTTCTCCCGGANCCTAACATCCAAACTAAACCTCCCTCGGCACAAGCCGAGGCGGTTTTCGCTTGTTCCATCACTTGTTGCTTGGGAGAGGAAATGGACACCCAATTTACGGGGCAGCCTGCACCGAAGTGGAGTTGGGAGACCACAGGTAGAGAAAGATGAGGCAAAAAACCCAGCCAAACTAAAGAATGGGAGGTATTAAGAAATAGGGGACAAAATGTCAGGGTANTCGCTCGCTCGCTCCCCTACCGGCTTTGCAGGGGTCGCGGTACTCCAGCGGCTCCTCCGGTTCCCGCAGCGTCAGGGCGGCCGCTCTCCCTGCCGTAGCCGCCGCCGGGAGGAGCAGCAGCGAGAGCAAGAAGCGGCGGAGCGGGGCGGCCCCGCGGCCCATCGCGGCGGAGCGGCCGGCGCGGCTGCCGGGCACTGCTGCGGGCACGGCGNACAAAATGTCAGGGTACATAGAATCATAAAATCACTGAGGTTGGAAAAGACCCTTAGGATCAGCGAGTCCAACCATCAACCCTACTCTGCAAAGTTCACCCCTAAACCATCTCCCCCAACACCACATCTAAACGCCCTTTAAACACGTCCAGGGATGGGGATTCAACCCCTCCCTGGGCAGCCCATTCCAGTAGCTGACTACTCTTGCTGTGAACTTTTTTTTTTCATCTATCCCTCTCATCCATTTTTTAAGTGCTTTACAGCAGCTTTCAGGGGCAACTAGGCTGTTTTACTGGAAATTTGGGCTTTGGGTTGATCCATGTGCAGCAAAGCCTGGGAAATCAAGCAGATGGATTGTGTGCGAGATGCTCAGCTGCATCAAAACTGACACCGTGGTATCTGAGCTGGAAGACCCCAGCTGCCAAGGCTGTACAGTATCTCAGACATCTCCAACAGCAGAACGTGGGGTAACACATTGGAAATCATCCTCCTTTAGGGCTGCTGGCTTGTGGCGGAGGCAGTCCACACAGGTGGGACGTCTCTGCTATTTGCACAATGATGCTGTAGGGAAAGGGCAGAAGCCCAAAGCCCAGCTACCTCACTGGGTGCTGAAGAGTCTGAAGAGTCATCTCACAAGGGACAGGCAGGTGTTTCCATACAAATTCAGCACTGCACACTGCAGTTGCTGCTCAAACGTGCTACAGTCTGAGACAGCAGCAATAGTTACAGGTTGCTCAGATATGCTCATGCTGCTCGACAGACGTAGCACTAGGCAAAGACACTATATTGGTGAGGAAAGTTGACAAGTGTGCAAGCTCAGTTGGGGGTTCTTGGGGTGAACTTGCTTACCACAATTACCCTGTGGCATAACTCTTTGCTCTGTCAACTGTGTAATTCACTTTCAAGCTCCCACAGCAGGATCTTCGAGCAGTATTTCCCATTGCAGCACTGGCTCCAAACCCTGCCTTCGCTCAGATAATGATGGTTTGCCATCAGCTATGCATAAATTTGTCACTTCTCTTATAGTCTACAGCAATGAATGATACCTGAGCATAAAAAGGCACAACATGATTCAGNCCCATTATTTAATATTGGCTTCCCGGAAAAGATAAAGTCAGGAAATTAATATCCTCTCCAAACCTTCACAGAGGCCAAAAAGGCTTCATCAAATCCTGGCATGAAGACCGTGGTCAGAAGCTCTGCTGATCGAACACACTAGTTTTATACAACTTGTGACAAGCCCACTGGATAAAGACAAACAGCTGGCTGGGGAGCAGGGAGGAGACTCCCTCCCGCAGGACAGGGAGGCTGGCACAAGTTACCCACTTCCCAAACCGAGCATCCTGTTCTCCATCTATCTTCCATAACACACAGTACTGGGGGGAGACACATCCTGCAGAGCTACCCGAGGGGAGAGGTCAAGAAAGATAAAAAAGAGACGTCAGCTAAACAACTACCAGCAAGGTACAAGACATTACAGTAAGGGCTCTCTATAAGTCTTTATAGCATGAGATTTTTTGTGTGTGCGTGATCCTACCCTCTGCACAAGAAACATGCTAAGGAAATCTTCTAGCACCAATGTTACTCTGTCTAATGTGCGTATTTGAGGGGCTACAATCAAGGTGATAACAGTCATGTATCCACCAACACCTCAGAATCTTTCTTGTTGTCTTTTGCACGGTGATGTGAGACAGAACAAGCTGGACATTTATTTCTGCATCCCAGATAAACTGCAGCTGGTCCATGATAACACCCAAGACCTGCATTCAGCCTTTAACATTTCTGGTTCTGGCAATAGCTGAGCAGCAGACATGCTGCATTTCCTCTACTTTGTGCTTCCAAGCAGGTCCCCAATGATCAGGGAAGAAACTTGAAGAACAGGGATCAGCAGGTGGGGTAGTCTGGGTCTTTTATGAGGAAAAGTCCCAGGCTACTCCAGGGGTCATGGCTCACAGGAAGATAAAATACACATGGCAAAGGTCTTTAATTTTCACTGAAAGTGGAAGACCTTTCTGCTGTACCAGTCTTGCCAAAATGAGGTGAAAACACGAATAACAAGAACACATTTCAACGGATGAGTCAAGGTTGTGATCAGGACTTAGTGCTAATGCTGGAGAGCAAATCATCTGCCTGGTCTTTTGCTTTCCCTGAGGATGCTCATTCCAAACTCTCTGCCCTTCACTTCTCGCCGACGGTCACCAAACCGGGGCTGTAACACCAAATCCAGCTTTTGAGATTAAGCCTGGGGAATACCGGCACTTTTAACAGCAGCCCTTAAGGAGCATGAAACTCGTGAAGATTGCAAATGTATCTGACCCATCTACTGATGAGTGTTCAGGAGATAAACAATTAAAGCAATGGTAATTCTGGAAACCAGCCCAGCATTTGAGGCCTCATGGGCATAGAAGCATCTTGCTGCTGCTTGTGCTCTCACCATCTTAGCAGCTTACCAGGGGCTTTAGGTACAACTCTGGAAGACTTGAGCTGAGACCCGCACAGAGGACAGAGGAATAGACACTAGCGCTCTTCAGATATGTAAAGGAAGAATAAGCACAGCTGGACCAAGGCAGTTCTAGGTTTCAGGCAAGCTTTCTAGCAGTAGAACAGGGAAGTCCTAGAGCAGCTTGCCACGAAGAATAAACGGAATTTCCATCTCTACAGGTTTCTGAAGAGGAGTGCAGACAAATATCCATCAGAATAAATGTAGCAAGGTAACTAGATCCATCTCCTGAGTTTTACACTGCTCATACACACACTAACCCTGACAACTTCCACTTTTTCTGCATTAGGGTGCTACTTTCTGTAATTTTGTCAAAGAGCAGAGCCTAATGGTTATCTTAAAAGGAAAGGCTGATCACCCCTCTGTGCTTCAGATGAACTCCCAATTCTTACGAGACAATAGCACTAGGAGCTCTTTTCTCCCTACTCTGTAGAGAACATTTTTAGTGAATAAAAATGAATTTTCCAACCATGGGTTACTTACTCCTTCCCAAAGCGTCACTGCTTGTGTGTAGAAGGGCTACGCTGTGAAATGTGTGCTGAGCTGTTAACGCGCAGGTGAATGTGCCTGTGAGTGCAGTGAGCTCCATACAGCGGATTTTAGAACCCCTGGAACATATTTAAGCACTTAATGTGTCAGTACCTTTAAAGAGTAAGTAACCCATGGCTGTGAAACTACTTTTTGTTCACCAAATAGCAGCAGACAGGATTTTAAGTCACCCCATCTAAAAAAGGACCAAACATTTTCCCCATCATTACTGCAATCCTTGAACTGTGTGCAGACGAGCTACTTCTGGGGTATTTTTGAGCTGCAGTCAGAGATGAGCTGTGGCAGGTAGGGAGAGAAAACTGTCTTAACTGAAGGATGAATTTTGGCTTGACCACTGGTTCCCAAACTGAGGCACGTCAAAGTGATGTTTCATTACTTCACTTCAAATCCATTTTCAGGGTTCATACAGGAGTCAGTTGTGCTTGGGAAGCACTGAGTGAAGATGGTGGTTTTGGTGATTTCTGTTGCAGCGTTAAGCACAAGGGTGTGGGAACACCTGTGGAAAAGAATCTGCCAGCTCAAAACCCTGAAAGATGAATCCACTGGTCTTTCCAAAGTAATTTTTACCACACAAAAAGAACCTGTCCTACGTAACTTTTTTCTCTTTTCCCCAAAGGGATGGATCTGGCAAACCAAAATTCTTTACCTGCCTACCAAAGGCATCCTTTGCAGAGATAGGTAGCACACGCTACCTGAGTTTAGGCTGTTTCACAACAGTGGGTACAATTTAATGACTCTCAAAAAAGCAGAGATGGTGCTTCATGGAGAATTGCCTCAGAGAAGTTTCCCAGTTTTGGGTGCTGGACAGGATTTCTGTACATAGAGTTAGCTGTAGCGACATCTTCATCCAAACCATGCACCTGGCTATGGCACAGCACATGCAGGTATCTCCTCTCATTAGGCAAGCGATACTTTAAAAGAGCTTAGTCTTATGTGTCACTCATTAGGAGCGAAAGGAAAAAAACCAACAGGAACAGTCATTTCCTCTTTGATTATTTGTTTCATTATATGTATC
>WEIS01019495.1:1739-26593 GCA_013389965.1 Todus mexicanus | reverse complement strand
GACTGACAGCTGATAGCTTTTCTAAGCACCAAGTACAGCATTGCAGTCACTAGCATCTCAGACTGCCTAAAATGGTGTGATTTTTATCACTTTGACAATACTTATGACAACTCTCCTTAAGCATAAAGGGATTTTTAAAATTTGCTAAGATTTATCAAATAAGCTTATCTAGAAGTTTGATGTGAGTATGTAAACTGAGGTTTAAAACCATATACAAAGAGCAGTCTGACTTTGCCTCATGCCATCATTTAAAAAGGTCTCAGCTCACAGAAACAAGCTTGGCTCTCCTTTCCTCAGTCAACATAGCCTCCTGCTTAGCTCACTCTTCCATTCTCCCTTTTTCCCAAAGCCTGGGAAAATAGACGGGGCTCTGCCTGCAATAAAACAATCTTTGACTTCCTCTGAGGAAGGGTACACCAATGTCCCCGCTCACTGCAGGGGGGTTGGCCTAGATGACCTCCAGAGGTCCCTTCCAACTCAAATAATTCTATGATTAATATGGTAACTAGTGAGACAAGGCATGCAAGGGAATCAATGGCTGAGCTGACAAGGCTAATTCACCAAACCCCATAAAGGTGCTCAAACATCAAAAAGCATCTCTCAGATTATGCCTGAGAATGACCTGGATGGAAGTCAGTGCCACCCAGAGAGTGCTAATATATGAAATTCCTAGGCAGAACAAATACTATGCAAGCATGAGCTTGCTCTGTATATGAGCTAAAGTTTTTAAACCGTCGCCCACAGAGATAATCATAGTAGGATCCACAACGAGAAAGATCTTGTTACAATTCCCCACCAAACACTAACGTAAACAACACCATGCTTCTATATTCAGAAGGCATCTACATCTCTGACAAGTCTTCTAAGATTTCTGAGGCCAGAGGAAAAAAAAGCCAGTCAAATGCAAGCAGGTTTTAATTTCCAAACACAGGTATCTTAACATCCAAAGGGTGCATCAGGATTTTTTTCTGGCTCATAAAATATGAGGTACTAGAATACCCGATCTCTAATTGATGTCTGATTCAGCTTCTGCTAAAGCAGGAGATGTTGGTGGATCCAAATGGGAGGCTAGGGCATTTCAAGAAACTCTTTAGCCTTTTTCAGGCCTGGAGGGTTATGATACAGAAAGATGCTTTTTCAGGCAGAAGCAATGAGCATGGCTCCACCCAATGCAAACTCTGGTCCTGCTAGAACAGTCCGTTCAGGACAGATTAGCATGCTGTCCCCTGTGTATCTGACCTTCTGTATACTGTCAGCGTAGGTGCACCTACTGCTGGTGCAACAGATGTTAAAGCATGAAAACCTGACTCCCAGAGCAGAGGGATTAATGGGGCATTAACATTAAGGCCCTAGTCGTGGCCATTTAAATGCTACTTTAAATAAGTTACCCAAAACACAAGCTTGCCACGTTAGCCACTAGAACGAACTTAATTATAGAACATTTGGGGCCAAGACTTGCCCCAGGATATGCATGAAGTTGTCCTGACGATGCTAATGGAAACTCATGTGCTATATATTAGAAAAGGAACTTGTCCTAAAAATGGCTATTTTAAAGCAGAACGTAACAGGTCAGTTTTTACCGAACAATCCTTTTACTATTTACATTTACAAAAAGTAATCGTGTCATAGATGCCTGGACACATCAACTGGGCTCCGATTTATATTCTTCACTAACATTCCTGCAAAATCAGCTAAAGAAAAGCCTGGTTTTAAAGCCTAGCACCTTGAATTAATGTTCTGTTAAATCTGGCAGATTTTGTCCATGGTTCTTTATTGACCCTTGCTGTGATTCTCCTTTTGACAGCTCTTCTGATGCACCTTTTCCCATTCAAAGTGTATTTCATGGTCCAGAGATGCTTTTTGACTGAGCAGAGTGTATTTTCACCTCCTCTTCACCTCCCAGAGCAGTATTTCAGGGCCCATCATGAGGTGTGCCATTAAACTTCAAGCACGCACATGGCTCCTCTCACACTGCAGCTTACAGATCTGTTAAGGCTTCAAATCTGCTGGGCAGCAGCAGGTAAACACAGCTTTTGTTTTAGCAGCTCAGTTACAGCTAAGTGAACATCTGCCCTGGCTGTACACAATAAACCTTCTACTTCAGAGGAGTATAACTGTCACTGCATTTCCTTGTCCTTTCAAGCTTGGAGCAAGAGGCTTCAGCCTGAGGGTCCGCTGCAGTTTTAGGACATTAAAAACGCCACGTCCTTTACTGCTTACTAGCATAGGCAATTATTGATATTTGTGTAAAATGGAAGGGAAACATCTCGCTACTTAAGGCCTCAAATGATCCACTTGGCATGAGATTCCTGCACAAGAGGCATAGTAGTAGAAATTTAGTATTGTTACATGGTTATGGTACTTGGCTAAATGCAATATACTGAGCAAAGCTCTGATGTCACTTTAAAGACTATCCTATTCCTGTTGACAGGTTAGGGGGCTCCAGAGAAGTGTCTGATTCGACTCTACTTGTCAGCTCTAATGAATCTGTCTGCGAAGTGGGAGTTGAGCTGGCTCCACTTGCCACCTTTAAGAATTTAACTTATGGAAGTTATGGGCCTGTTCACTCCCATCCAGCCCCTCATTTCTCCCCTAAAAGATTTTTATATCACCATTCTTCAGGGAATGCATTTGTACTTCTGTTTTATGCCTCCATGAATGGCATAGATGCAACTTTGAAAGCAAATGTGCGGTGAAATTCAAGACGGCAATGTAGCATGTATGTGTTCAGAATAGTTTCCACAGCATGAAGACTGCATAGTAATCGGCACTGCTCCAAAACCTTAGAATGGGCAATTTGAGGCAACTTCATCCATGTAACGTTATCTATAGCATGTTGGAAACATACATGTATGCATGCATGCTTTAGAGAAAAAATACCTGCCCTCTTGTTACATGCTGGCATTGTATAGTACATGCATTAGTGTTTAATGAAGTGTTTGGGGTGCCCATGCTAACTTTTATTTGTAGGGCTTTAAGTCATGCAGCTCATGCTAATGTTACTGTATGCTGCTATGAATACAGAGAAGAATTTTTAAGACCAGCTCTGCGTGTTACATTCCATGTAAATTATGTGTTTAATCTCTTTTGAAGGTTTCAAAGATCCTATCCACCTCTTCTAGGTAGAGAGTCTCATGAAAGGATGCAGTGTAAATTGCACCTACTCGTTCCCCTGTGCTCCTCCCTTTTCCACACTTTTCTTTCTGCCTGTCCCTTTATCTGCCTTTTTGGGTCTCTCTTTATTCATTTCTAGTCAATCCCTTAGCCTGCCACTTGTTTTCCATTTTCAGGTATACATCTTTTTCCTACTGTTCCTACTTACTTCTCCTGGCACTGTCAATGTCCCACGCCACCACAGTACCTGGGCTGTAATCTGTGTATTCACCTTTACCTTGCATTTATTATGATAAACTCTCACACCATCACCTTTTGTTAACTCTGATTCCCTACCCTCTTCAGTTCCTGACACTCCAGAAAAGGCAGGAGGGGGGATGACGTGCTTGCGGAGGCAGCGCTGGCTGTCACGGATTGATTGACAATGAGCATGGTGCCTGCAAGTGCCGAGATGCCGCAGTTTGTAGAGTGAAGTGAGACCTCAGTGGCCGGTACGCCCTCCTTGATTGAACAGACATTTCGAGTGTGGCTGCTGATCACCGTTAGCCCAGTGACTCCTTGCATTCTCCTCACTTCCTTCAACCAAGCTGTCAGACTGGCAAGGCTCAGGAGAAATCACAGGTTTCCTAATTGCATTTGTGCCTGCACAGAGAGAAAACTTAAACACAGGCTGGTCAGATCTGTATGGATGATGGAGAATGTTTTGCTCTATTCTGCACTAGTGTGTAAGGCTCTTTGATTTGTGCCTGGCAGCTTCCCTGTTTCTGAGGACAGAAAGATAAACTGTGGATTTGTACAGATAGGCAAGATGACAAAGAGCAAGGAGAGAAAAGGAAATTCATTACATTTATCTGTGCAAACATTTTCTCAAATGATTCCTGCAATTTCATGTACCAAGTCCCCTCTGTGGGCACATCTATCCTGGACGGCTCTTTCTTGAATTTATAGAGAAAGCTTGTTGTTTTATCTACACCGTCAGATTGAAGCCCTTTATGGGTGCTGATCAGTCTGTTCAGACTCTTCTGAGCGTTTTCAATGGCTATTTAAGCAGCGAGTAGGCTTTGTTGGCGAGGTAATCCAGTGAGAACGTGCAGCAGCAGCTAGTCAGGACTCTGAATCCAACTCAAAAATGGTTAAGTTTTCCTTCGACTGCACAGGATAGACTCATCTTTTAACAGGTAATTTTCTAGCCAAACCAAACACAAGAGTTGACTCAGTAAAGATGGCCCAGCGACTCTTGGGAATCCCAATGCCTTTAACAGTCTGAGAGAAAGCAGGAGCCACGAACAGTCCTTCGCTGGGGTTATGGGTGGTTCTATGGGCAGCCTTAGTTTACTTAGCTCAGTGGCTCACAATTACTGAAACGACAACAAGTTGCTTTTTATCGCAAAGTCTCACGGGAAGCTTATTTTGCATACAGTGACTCAGAAAGCTGCCTGCTAAGCTGCACGTACTGTATGTCTGTCTGGAACAAGTCAGAGCAATTTGTCCTCTTGTTTACAGCAGCCTATTTATAACGGTACAGAGATGAACCAAGGATACACCAAGTCTCCCCTCCAAACACCCAGAAAGGGGCTTTTCACACCGCAAAGCCACGAATACTATGCTCCCTCAACTCCTCAATAAAGCTCCCTCAACTCCTCCTTCCAGTGAAGATGATCTCCAAAAGCAACAGGGAGCAGAGTGACTTAGAGCAAGTTTTGATGGAATACATCAGCAAGAGCATTTGTTGTGTCACGATCACGGCAAGAATTCACCTGCCCCAAAATTACATAAAGCCCAAAAGATGGAGGACAAGTGTCTTTGAACACCCAAAGTTTATGGTATCCGTCTTTTCTATTTTCCCCAGAAATAAGTTGTTTGCAAAGGGCAATGTCCTGAAGAATGTAGACAGGTGATCTGCATCTTTCAGGATTTTTGTTTAATGGCTTTCAATGCTCAAAACTGCCAGAATGAAATCTACAAAGTCACAACTTCTCTCAGCCAGGCAATTCCATCTCTTCATAATATCTGTTTCAGAATGCACAGTATGTTATGTATGTAGAAGCAATAGCCATGTGATGAATCATACATGTGCATTCTAAATTAATTTTTCACAGGAGTAATTCTAAGTGCCCTACATTAGCATCTCCTACTGGTTAGTGTTTCCCCCCAAGAATTACAGCAACAATTCTCCAACTCATGCACCTTCAAACGACTGCTTCTTCTCAGACAAGGAAACAGCTTTTTCCTCTGTTATAGATAAAATATTCCTCCTTAAAACCGCAGAAGCCTAAGATCCAGTCTTTATCCAAAATTTTGTCTTTACATTCATGTGCAATTTCTATTTTGCATTGGAAGGGCAACGCCACTGTCATGGAAAAGAGAGCAGGTTTCTTAATCAGACATGCCATGCTTATCTTTGACCCTGTTATTAGACTGAAACTAGTGACTACATGAACACATTTCACATTTTTCATATATAAACACAAATGTCTGCACTGATACAGGCACACCAAACTCACAAAAAGTTGAACATATTCATGCATGCATATGTGTAAATAACTATTTTATACATATACATATTTACAGGCATGTTTGTATATATACTTATACATACGTACATATACTCACATATATAAGTATTTTACACTCATTAAATACTTCCTAAGCTTTTGTGCTGTCTCTTTTGTGATATCTAAAGTATTTGGCTCAAGATGAAGGCATATGGTCAGTTACCCTTGTACTTACAAAAAAGAGATTCACTATTCCTAAAGCTTGCCTGAAATATTTTTCTCTAAGTTATATACATATTTCATTAAATAACACAAACCCTTCTCCCTGCATCCTTTTATTTCAGCTGAGCAGCACCATTTGGAAATGGAGATTATGGATGTCCCAAGCTCATGTCAATAAAATGATCTGTATCGTATCACAAACACTTGTCTGCCACGTCTACTACAGCACTTCAGATCCTTGAGCCTTCTCCATCCAGAAGAAGTGGGAGAGAAGTGGAAGTAACAAATCTGACTATTGGTTGAGGGCAACGTACAGCTCTTTCTTCCCAGAAAAGAGATTTCTACAAGCAGTACATGATGGTAGCGGCTGTTGCAAACCACATCTCAAAGTGTTGGGAGTTTAAATGATTGTTCTTTGACCTTATAAGAAGAATCTTTTGGGCTCAGTTCCGCTATAGCCCCTGAGCATTCCCAGAAGAGGGCTGGCGAAGAGCTGCTTCCCCCGCAAGACCTCAGTACAAGGGGGATACACGCCACGTGTGGGTGGCGGCGGCTCTAGGTACCACGGACAGAGATGCCTGGAAGAGTGTTTGGGTGGGGAAGGAACCCTCCAGAGCTGTCCTACACCTCAGCTGCCTCCCTCCTGGTTATACTGAGCGATCAGACTCATCTCATGCACCCGCTAACATCTTGACTGGCATTCTCGACAGTGGCTACCTTAGCCACCCTGGCTTGGAGAGAAAATAATGGAGAGAACCGTGACACAATAAATCCCCAGTGATTGCTTCTGATTATGAGAGGTGCTGAGATCATATAGCACTGACATCAATATAAATCTGCCCGTACCCCTATATCAATCCGATTCCAACACTCAGCTGTGTGATTAACACATTCAGATATGAGCCACAAAACTAACCTCCTTTGCACAAGCCTTTCAAAATTATTGTTAAGACTGGGAGAAGAGCTGGACCCCACCATACATCTTACCATTCTTTCATAAGGGAAGAGCATTTTGTGCAACCAAATCTATACTCCACTGATCTCAAATTAGGTGTCACTCCATAGATATCTAATCCAAACATTTATTTTCTACATACTTACGCAAATCATACAACTGTAGCATCAGCTCATTGCAAGGCCTTCAAAATGCTTTGTCTCATAAAATCCCTGCACGTTACTGAAGTGGTAGCATTCCTGTCTTACAGGGTTAGAAACTAAGGCTTGGAGATGTTAAGCTACTTGCCAGGGTCACAGAAGAAAATAATAGTAAGAAATCTGACAATCAGACTTCAGAACTCCAAGCCAGTGATTATAACTCATGCTGTCCACTTCAAGATGAAAGACCCTTAAGACCCTTTTTCTCCTGTATCATTAAATCGGATCTTGAAGGTTTGTCATTTCTCACTAGGTTTTGTCCTGTGCTTTTGCTCACCAAATATTTTGTTTAAAATACTTTTTTTTTCCTTCAAGCCACTTCCACTATTCCTGTTTTCCCTTCCACATTTCCCATTTCTCTTACCCCCATTCCTTTCTTTCCCAGTTCTTAGCTTCCACCACCTTCACAAATTCAACCTTCTCCTTCCTTCTGGGTCTTTTTAACCTTTGCTTTTGTTTTCCCCTTTTTCTCCTCTAATACCCTTTGCTACAGCTCTCAGAAGGATTGATAATGCTCAGAGAAGTAATTTTTGATGCTCAGGTGCTCTTCTAAAGGAAAAAGCCCAAGCACAGTAACCTCTCAACTTGCAGAATTCAAGAGGAGGTTGAAGGAATTATAAGTTTCAGGTAAATTTCCCTTTGTACCCTGTAATATACGTGCATATTTTGGGGGTGAAATTTGTGATACATAGCACATAGCTTTGGAACTCAGTTACCTGAAACGGCTTCCCTTTCTGTGCCTACTTGTTGCTACTGAGATCAGCAGAGGCTGCTGTGCTAGAAGTGCCAAGAGCCAGGAAAACCCCATGCAGGATTTTTAAACTTTTGACCCTACCTTCTCCTTTTGCTTCACTGAATTGCTTAAAATTCCATGCATCGTGCAAAGCTTGAGTATAGTTTCTCTGTGGACAGCATAGGCTGTAATTTGTTACAGCAATATTTTCTGGGGATGTTAAGGAGAGATGCATGTGTTTTCCTATTGCATTGTGTATTTCTGAATTTCATTCTGGATGCTCAGAGAGCGCGGGATATTTATTCAGGTTTTTGTAAACCAAAATTCCTTGCCTGCATCAAAATACACTTTCACAGACCAGTAAGGAATATGGTTATTCCCCAGTTCTCTATCTCCTTTCCTCTTTTCTCTGCCACTATGTTCTACTGCTCCATTCATCTCCAAGAGGTCTCAAGATGGTGTGTTTTCCCTCACCTCTACTGCCTTGTGCTTGGTGGCACGGACTGTCCCATGCAGCTGAGATCACTCAAATCTTGTAAAGGGGTGATCATGTATGCCAGCAGCAACAGCAGACCAAGGACATCTCAGCCAGGTGTTATAAAACCTGAAGTGTGTCTAGCAGCCACAAACTTCATTACATCCCTAGCAAAGGCCTTATACAAAATGATGCTCCCTTGGTGCAAGAACCTTGTCTTTCCATATTGCTTTACAACTTCAAGTACAGTCCTAGAAGCAAGAAGCAGGTGGAAGGTTCTTTTCCTGATGGAGACAAATAGCAAATGCTAGCTCCTTTCAATGCCATGCTCACTGTGCTTTGGCATTTGGAGAGATCCTTAAGCATGGATTTCTTGGTTTCTATTGTTTGTATGTTCTGCCCCAATGCTGTTTCAGTGTACATTTTAATGAGTGAATTTATTATATAGCTCACTGCACAAAAATTTCAGTTGCATTATAAAAAAAATCCCTAGTACTGATTTTTGGATCAGATATTTCCTGCATGTATTTTGAATCCACTGCTGGGTATTGAGTAGCTTTTCTCCATTTTTTTTTCTTTTTATTCTTGGTCCTGTCTGGGAATAAAGCTTCATGTGGGTCTGCCCTCAGTACTACTACCTTTTTTCCTCCCCTCTATCCCAGACTACAGCAGACCTCTCTCAAACCCGGTGAGACAAGATAAGCCTTTTCTGCCTGGCAGCATTTCAGAGACATTAAGTGTAAGAGAGAAGGTAAGTAATTCACCATGCCTCCCCATTTCTGTAATGGGGGAGGACATCTTGATACATTTACAATACTCCTCTGGGGAAATTTCATCAGTTATACCTAACTCTAATGGACAAGAATTGATTTGAACTTTCTACTTAGCACAGAGCTGTAAACAGCTTCACTCCAGGTTGCAGCAATGAACTGGTGTTTTGTAAAAATGAGAGAAATTTGGAAAAGTTCTGCGTTGGTCTATTAAGTAAGCTAGCAGCTGAATGATGCAGGGATAAACTAACTTGTCTTTTAAATTCTAATAACAGAGAAAGCAATTACTCACCTAGATGATACATTTGGTCATTCTAACATTTCTCCTCCATTTTTGTCAGGGGTTGGCATTTCAGCTCTTTCATTTAGTTTCAGCTGAGATTTGCCAAATCAGGATACAGTCTGAGAAGATATTTTTATTGCTCTATTTCATGGCATGTGGGTTTTTTTGTAGTTCTCAGAGCAAAAAGTCCTCAAAACTCTTTGTCCTGCTGTAGTCATTAGATAATATTTGCTAATGTCTGAAGTCTATAAAAAGATAGCATCTGAGGCTTTGGGGGTATTTCCCCCACCATCAAATTTTCTATTGGCTGGTACCTTAGGTTGCTTTATTCCTAGGCATGAAAACGAAGTTCCATCATTTTTGAAAATTTGGCATATACAGCATTTTATCTTTGCCAAGGTTTGCAAAGTGAAAATACAGAGCTCTTCATAGCTCTGCTAGGGAGTAACTAAGCAGCTCCTGTTATCACATGCTGTAGTTCTTAATGCCTGTTGCGTTCAAGATTATTTAGAAAGGTTACAGCTGGGGCAAACAATCACATTGGTAATACATATTTTAAGATCCCTATTTTCAAAATACTGATCATCATAGTGAGCAATGAAAACATGTTTGTAAGGCCTTGACAATTCTTTTACAGATGATATGAACAGTCATAGAAAACAAACAAGCAAAGGAGCTATGTTTTATATTAATGCTAAGGTTAGAAATCAGGCAAGCATAAGCAAGGAAAGCCAAAATGACACCTTCCCAGTTCAGCCTTTAGCTCCTCTGAAAGGCAGATGTCATTCTCCAAGACTGTTTCTGCACTGTTTTCTTGCATTGAGGACAGAGAGAATTGTCTTTTTGTCTTTCTGGGACTGGTGACGGAACAAGATACTGGCCTTGAAAGCTTCGCTATAGGGCCACAGAAGTGCCTCTAACACAGTCAGGGCAAAAGATGTCAGATTTCAAAATCAAACCGCTCTAGCTGCCACCATCATCTTGACAACTTGAATGGGATCCCAACCTATCTTCAGTTGGTATGAACAGGCCTTTTGTTTCCAATTTTTCTAGTTTGCAAGAGACGACTGAAGATGTACTGAACCAAAACGACAAAAGGCAAGACGGTCACCAGATTAACACAACTTTAATCCTGTGAATGATTTGGATGAATAATGAAAACCAGCCTATATGCCTTCAGAAAGTTGAGAACCACAGTACTGGATATGCAGCTTCTATAGCTCTGCTACTTTAAGCGAGAAAAGCTGGTCCCTTGTTCGAGAAGAGTTTTTGGCTTTCACCCAGCAACAATTTACGGAGTTAGTAGCAAATACTGGGTGCAAGTCTAAGTTTTACTCTCTCGTTTGTACTGTTGCTGCAAACACAGCAATACGGAAACTGAAATACTGCCGTTAACAGGCTGTGTTCTCTTCTTCAGTTTGTAAATAACTGATTAAATTGCGTATTTTCATATTATGAGGGTCAGGTGAACCAATGTTGAATGCAAATGTTTCTGCTTATTATTTTGGTGCTTCTGTTCTGTTGTAATTTTTTGTATAGTTCAGCTAAATTTGATTTTGTAACAAGAGACACAGCTGTATTTTAAGTGTTTTCTAATGAGTTACTGTATGGGACACATTTCTTGACCCAATACCTCAATTTAGCATCTTTTTTGAGACAAATCTGCAATTTGGGAATGGCAGAAGATGAAGAGAGAGAGGTGCTAGCACAAAGGATTTCATCTGAACATTTCACATTCCAGCACATTTCAGGGAGAAACTGCTAAAAGGAACTGGCTCTCCTAATACAGTCCTTATCGTGAAACCACAAAGACAGACTGAACTGAATTATTAACTTCTGTAGTGATAACATTTGCCCCATCTCTCCTCTCCTCATGGCCAGCCTGGGAAATGGATCTTGGATGCAATATGCAACACTAGCTGCCAATTACTGCTTCACAGCCCAGCACCTGGCTGGTAGTGGGAAGCGGCAAAACCTCCTGGCATTCGGTGCTTCAAAAGGTGCCCTTCTGCAGAGATGACACTTGGGAACAGGGAGTTGGCCTGTTCAGGACAGGAGGCATTAGGCATTGAAGCACCCAGGCACAGACAGATTCTTCCAAGCAAGTGGAAAGAGCCAGTGAAGACTAATCAGACTACAAGAAATTGTTTACGATTTTGACTATAGCGGTAAAAAATCTGCAAAATACTGAAACAAGGTTTGCTAAATTCATTCATAAGATGACCACTTGGTCTTTCAAAGTAATAGAACAATCTTGAATCTTCTTTTTTCTCCAGCTCATTTTAAGAGCAGATTGCTTTTTTTTTTTTTTTGGCTAGGAGCACGAACACCTTCTCAGTTCTCTGAATGCTCTAGGATTCATACGCAACATGATCCTAGATGATACATCACTAATTATGATTTTTTTCTTTTTCCATACATCCTCTGTGAAAGTGGTCTGAAGAGGATCTCAGCTGAAAATCATAAACGGCTCCTCCAATATATACAATGATGACAAACAAAAAAGAAATTCTTTATCATGTCGCAGTACTCCTATCCCTACATCCTTCCTCTCTTCTTCCATAATGGCCCTATTCATTTTCCCTCAGACTCAAGCCTAAGTACAGAACCTTTGTCTTCGTATGGGTTCACTCTTTGTTTTTCCAATCCCTGTTGCCTCCTTTTCCCCATTACTTTAAACTGAGATTTATAGACCTTTGTTATGGCTCTGCTTGGCCTATGCTTGTGCTTAGTGAAAAGTATTTGTTTGGTTTGAACACCCTGTAATACCTTTGCCCATTTAGGCACACTCACTCACCCTTGCTTCCCTTCTTGTGCTTTGCAATACCACGCCACCACGACTTCCCTGGTATGCTTAAGAAGGCTTTGTGAACCTTTCACTTTTGTCACCTGAGTTTTACAGTCTTCCCTGAATTATCTTTTTTGTCTTCCTGCACCTCCTTCCTTTTCTTTAAGCTAAAGTAAAATAGGCTACCATTATGTATCTGTTCTGGTATTCAGCAACATCAGAAGCATTTCCAAAGCAATTCCTGAACACGCCAGTATGGGCTGGGCCAAAGAGCAGTTCTTTAAAGACATGTTATAAATGAAAATGCTCCCAATAATAAATGCTATTTGCCACACACCAGAACCGCTTGGCTTCTTCCTTCTGGCCATTCACTAATGAAAATATTAATATTTCTAATTTACCAAAATAAATAAATATAGGTGCAACTGCTAGTTTCTGGCAATATTCTCATTTATATTAAAGGATCGCACTACTGAAGTGCAGCGTGATGAATTTGTTTTCATGAAAACAGGAAGACAATGGATCTAGTAAGACAAGATGCCAAGATCATTTTACACAACATCCTTGAAAACCTCTCTATTCCCATTCTATTTAAGAAATAAATTCTGCATTGAACTGGCTTAACCCAAGGTGCCATAAACTTTGGAATTCAAACTAGATGATTATGTTTTCAAATAATTCTTAGATAGAAAACAATCTTACATATGGTTCCTAATCATGGGCGTCAATGTAATATTGCTAAAGGCAGGTATAACTTCTATTGCTCGCCTCTCCAAAACTTTCCCCAGGTGACAGCCCACATATCTGATCCTGGTATTTTTCACCTGTGATTCTGGATACCTGCAACAATTGTCTGGGAAATGTCACAGGGTCCCTTTACACCGGGTGAATTGGTTAAAGACTGAAAATAAGTGGTGCCAATCCTTTATCCATCTGGTTTATGACTGTTCCAGATGGAAGGAAGCTATTAGAACACCACTCTTAACTCCCAGCAAAGGCGGAATATAGTCTCCAAATTAATGATTTACCATATGAACGACCTAAGCTTCGTCAGAAGGCCAAGAAAGTACTTGGCCCACTTGAAAATGTTCAGATTTGACTTGAAGTGGAAAAGATCAGATTAACAGTTCCTGAAGTCTAGCAGTGAAAGGAGCAAGGATGACTTGACAATGCCTCACAAAAGCAGGTCGGAAGTCGTCCCTTTCACTCTTATGCAAGTTAAAAATGCAGGTTGTCTGCTCACTGCATATTTTACGACAACTATGTTCTCCTGCTGCAGCTTCCAACCCAGCAGTGCAGGTGACATCCAGCTTTGCTTAAAATGAGAAAAGCTAATGAAATGAATTTCTTTAACTTCTTCAATGCTGTTTAAATGCCGAACTTTAACTATGTGCAATTAGTGCGGACAACCTGTGCAACCAAGAAGTGAGAGAGGCAGAAGCTGGGGGGTGACCAGTGAGGCCCCAAGCTGCTGGGGCAGCTGAATGGCAGGGCAGGGCTCAGCACACAAAGGGCCGGACGAACAGGAGGAACCCAAAGCTTCGAGTGACACCTAAAGGCAGCTGGGATAATAGAGACCTTTGAAGAGGTCTTTGAAAGAGGAATGTGGAGCAGGGATAGCAGGAGGACAGGAAAGGCATTGCTGAGGATTTTTCTGTTCGTTAAGGGAAGTAAAATACAGCCCTCGCTCATTATGGAGGCAGGCAGCCTCGCCAAGCTGATACATCTCATCAGCCTATTAATAAAGCTCTGCTCGAATCTAGTTTCATAAGGCAACCCATCGGAGTCTGTGCTTCCAACGCGTGGTACAGACAGAGGGCTATGGAAAATCTCACCCTCCGGAGAGACCTGAGTGAGGCAGTCTTTTTCATTAATACCAAGTCTGCACAATGAATCAACAACAGATTCAATAAGGCCAGGAAGAGCAAAAATAGAGCTTCTGACCAAATAAAAGACATGTAATGAGATCAGAGTGAATTTAATGGGAACCTCTATTCCACTGAATAGACAAGGTCCCAGACATCCTCCTTCCTGGGTCTCAGGAGCTAAGCCAATAGCCTTCAAGTTGCATCATTAAGTTCAAAATCAGACGAACTGTAATTGAAATAAAAGTCTTATTTTTGGTTTGTTGATCAAAATGGAGCTCAGATGTGCCTGAGGGCATGATTTTCATCAGGACCTCAATGCAATCCTTGATTTCCCAAGCACTGCACCTGCCATGAATCATGGGCTCAACTAGTAGCATATTAATACCCAGTTACCTGGTGTGCAGGTGGAAATAGAAAATGCAATATTTAAACACTTTAAGAGCACCTGCCATTTATAATGAACACAATTCTTTCCAGGCACAAAATTGCATCTTAACACACATATGCCATTATTGCAAATCATGCCCGATGATTTTGAAATCGTATATTCACATTTGTGCCTACACCCTGATAGCCTTTCATTTCCCCTCCCTCCAATAATTAGTCTAAAAGACCTTCCTGACTAAGGAAGTTAGCAAAGTAGAATCTCCATATCGTGATGACAGCAGATCCGTTAACCTTGTGGGAGAGCATCACAAAGCACGTATCAACTGAGGGCCAAGCAGTGATCCTGCACTGTGACCTGTAGTCAAAGATCACTAGTTAAATCCATTAAAATCAGCATGTGGCCCCTCCTTTAATATGTAATACAGGAGGTGATGGAGAACTGAGAGAAATGAGAAATATGGTTCTCATGGGTGAAGGGACAGCCTGTCATCTGTCCAATTTTTGCCACACATGAGTAGATAATAAATACAAATTAGAATCCATTGTCCTAATGTCTTGAAGCTTGGCCTCTAACTTAGTGTCACACACAGATTCAGCAAATCCTGTGGGATACTCTGGTACCTAGGCAGAAGAGAAGATAATTTGGGGGTCTGGTGATCTGGGGCAGACAAATGAAAGAAATAAATGGCTTCTTCGTTTCACTTGTTTCCTGCAGAAGAAAGCATCTGCATCAAAATGAGTTTAAACATAAGGGAATACATTTTCGATGTGTTGCACAGGGATTTAGCCACATGACTCCCATTGATGTTTATGGGAAATGAGTGGCTAAATCCCCATGTAATAGGTTGAAATTTTAGCCCAAGGAGACTGACTGTGGAGGAACTCGTCAAGGTCTTTGCTTACAAAAATTGTGAGCGTATCAACCACTTTCAAATACCACCTCTCTTTACTGGTATATAATCAAGAGGACCACTGGAAAGGGAACAGTGAAATTACTTCTATTAAAAGGTCACTGGAAACCTTTAAACTGCTCTACTAGTGAGCGCATGAACAAGATCTGCAGGTGAAAGGGCATGTCAGAGGCTGACTTCTGTGTTGATCCTGTCACTTTTTAAAAGCTGACGCCCTCTTGAAAGACAAAAATGAGTGGTTATTGAATGCTTTAATGCTTCAGATTTCAGCAATAAAAGGTTACTAGCAGTATGGACATCCTGCTTTAAAATGCACCAAGACGAGCTTTTAACCATAGTTAGTCTCAGTAGGTTGCAAGAAAAGAAGGAAGATGCTAAATCCCTTGGCTTTTCTCCTGCCTTAAGGAGGATGGAGATAAGCGTCAGATTAAAGTCAGAGGATCTCTTTTGTTTTCCAATTACACAGATACAGGCCCTACCACAAGCCAGAAAATTTTCAGTGGCCAGAATCTGCGACCAAATTTGCCATATGAATATTGGAGGTTTAACCAGAAAATACGAGTTTAATTCTTTCCTTGACCACAAGACAGTTAATTCTCAGGGTAAATTAGCAAAGGACTAGCCCACTGCTGACTAAAACACATAGTTGGGGTGTCACTTTCTGTGAGACCCACATCCCTCCTGCATTGATGCCAATGGAATTCTTCAGCCACTTCCTCTCCTTCCCTCTCATCCCTCCCCCACATATGGTGTTAAGAAGCTAGTGTGGACAAAAATGAAATGCTTTATTGTAATAGGTCATTAGGTTATAATCTATCATCCTAGAGCAGGTTTAAAGGAAGTCCAGTTCAAGTACGGTGATTATAGAAAGCAGGTTCTTTACAGATGTGCAGCCAGCAAAAAGATTGATGTATTTCTGTAATTTTTTGGATATAGCCACTGAAAAAAACCTTTCCTGTAGAGGTTAGTATTCATGATTATTATATAGACTTGAGAAACCTCTCTAGGTTTTAATTACAGCGAGACTTGTTTTTTGACAATTATAAACCATCAGCCAGTGACATTCCATGAAGTTCCACCTATTTTTCTTTGGCCATCACACTACAATTTCAAAAGATAAACCACAGTTCTCTGTGTGTTTCGACTCCGAAATACTGTATATGTGAAAATTATCCTGGCAGACTCTTCTGAAATCACAGGCTTCTGGGATGAGCAAATGGGTACAGTTTTCTTTTAACTGTTTTTTGAACCCCATGTGTTGAGAGAAAACAACAGAATGGAAATTGCTCATCAAAATGTTAACTTGTGGCACAGCAGAGCCCCAAAGCAGGTGTGTGGCATGACGTTCTCTTCACCGACATGCCTACCACATGGCACCCAGTTCTGCCACCTCCATCCCTTCCTTTTGGAATCCCTCCTCCTGCAAACACCAAAATGTGGCTTGACTCCGAGCCTAGCACAGAAGTGATGTGACCTTTCACAGAGCAAGCAATTTGGGAAAATCTTCATTTAGGATAATCCATCATGGAATAATCCTTCGGATTATCTGTAGCAACCACGGTTCTTCCAGCCCAAACATAACTGTATTTCAGCTAATACTTTTGCTATTAGGAACATATCTAGTCAGAAAAATAATATGATCTTGCTAATTCAAGCTAACAGCAAGGATGCTGACCTATCACAAATAACTGAATTTTTCAAATTAACAAACACTTGAACAGACAATACAAAATATAAATAAATAAAGGATAAAGCATCACAGAGCATACTTTGTTCATTTGTTTTGACAACTGCTTAGGTTTAATTTGTGAAAATACTTCATAGTGTACAAGTAAACGTGCTGTGATGAACTTTCTAAAAATAATGAAGGCTTCATCATCTTTGAATGACTGTCTATCCCTGTAGCTTGTATCTGAAACTGAAAACTACTAACAGAGAAGTTACCCTAAAAGGTGACTGAGATTTCCAGAGTAAATACAGCAGAAGAAATGTCCTTTTTGAGTTGTTCTTTATTCTTCGAAGTGTTCTGTGTAACTGTACATCACACACTGCAAGAAGCCAAAAACTTTTCTACTCTTTCTGGATCATTTAGCCCTCTGTTAAACCTCGGTGAAGGATCACTCAAATTTCTCCCAAATGTCTAACGACCAACACAGTATCGTGTCCTGGTCTCCAGTTTCCACCTCCATTTGCCCTGTGTAGGGGCTTGCCAGACTTTCACAGGGGTTTCAATCTGATATGTTAAATTTCAGATACCTGCTCACAACCAGACTTCAGATAAAGAGATGGATTTGAAATAAAACTGCACATGGGCCTAGAATACAATTTCACTTGCTCCAAAATCCCACATTTCTAAAGATACTACACAGAATTTTAGAAGTCACTTTTGAAATATGAGCTGAAGGGTATAAAATGCTTATCTTCACAACCTTTTTTCCCCCCTCTGAAAATGCAAGAAAATGTTTTTCTACGGCATAAAGACAAATGTTGCTCCATAAACTAGAAAGCAATACTCTTCTTCGAGCTGCATCTTTGTCTTTTTTCTCCCACAAAACACAATGAAAGTGGAGGGTATCTTATTAATGCTATTTGAAAAAAGCTATCAAGCCTGTGCTATGTGACCATTTGTCTCAGGGCTTACTTAATCCATCATTCCCTTCCTGTGCAAAACACTGAAATAACAGTTCACCAATTTTGCTGCTGCATTTGTTCAGCATGGCCCAGAGGTGCCCGAGATCACCCTGCTGCCCTCTTCGGGAAAAGCACATGAAGTCCTAACACACTTCTCTGCAGGATCCAAGGGCCTCTGCACCCCCAGTCAGGGAATCCATCTTCCCTTTGCTTCTGCTTTTATGCAACCATGTTTCCTCATGGGTTTCCATTTGCTTTTCTCAGTTAGAGAGATAGAGTACAATAATGACCTGAAATGGGGAACTTTTGACATGTTAGAACTGAAGCAAATCTCCCTGTGAAAAGGCAACGGCACAAAGGAAGTTTAAGAAAATCCTAAGTGAGTTACCAGGCTGCAGAAAATTCTGTGGGCTAAAGCAGCCCTTCTTCAGTGGTCCTGGTATATTTGCTGAATTCAGGTTTTCTGGTAGAAACAGCGGCATGAACAACTATCGTTTTAGGTGGCGAAGAAGAGTTGTCACGGCAGAGTATGCACACGTGACACTCTTTCCAAATCTTCAAGGAAAAAAAAAAAGGTCAAGCAAAATCCCTCACAGATTCTGTTCTTAAAGAAATGTGAACTCTCAACTATTTCGGCTGCTGGGCTCCAGCAGCTGCTGTTTATTCCTTTCACCCACAGAGTGAAAGCTGAAGAACAAAAGGCTGAGGACAGAGTATTGCGAGCAAGCTGGCACGAGTCAGAGCATTACACTGAATGTAAGTAGTCTAGAGATGAAGAGGGAAGCTGGTAGTATACCTTATGCTGATGGCACCTTTATTTACCATAAGAGATGGCTGACCGAATGGGCAACAGACAGGGGAAGCACCCACTGAACAGACTGGGCTGGAAAATGGCGGAGGGATTGACCAAAACGGTTGCACAAAGCATTCCTATTAAATATAATGCAGCAGTAACCATTGTTACATTATTTTTTACAGATTTAGTGTAGTTTACTACTCAGGTGTGACATAGAATTCTTGAGAAGAAAAAGGTGCAGCTCTTGCTATGTGGACAGCACAGGTGGGATTTTCAGGCTTGCCATTTTTCTGTGGCCAGAAAGGTAAATAATTTGATTTTGGCCATGGGATGGCAAAGGGAAAACGAAGTCATAGCTCTGCAGTTACTCAGTTGCTCCTCTGGCAGCCTCTGTCTTTCCTTTCTTCTCAGGATGGAATTTATTACCATAGCTCTGAGCTCCGACTTCATTCTTAGTGGCTGAATTTGTGTCCAAATGTCTCTTTTCTGGCTGCTTAGACTAGGTGGGGGGTACTGCCCTAGAGGATCATGCTGGTTGAGGACAATAAACAGCTCTAAAAATTCATTATTTTTCTTTAACCCCCACCTCCTCATTATCATTTTGCAGTGGTAAATATGAAGTGCAGATAAGCAGTGAAAACAGACGACATGAAGTACCCATGACAAAACACAGAAGCATTAAAGTGACTCTTCCTGCCGCCTTTACCTGGAGCTAGTTAACTGACATGCTAGAAATCATAAAACAGAAAAGGAAAAGTATTTTCAGCAAAGAAGTGTTTTGATCCTTTTAAAAGATTATTCATAGCCTACATTGCATGGAGAACCTAAGCCCCCAGAAGCTGTTGGGACACATGCTGTGTGGCTTTCGAGATGGATACCAACCTCTTACTATCAGCTGAGTTGCATTAAGAGCCATCTGACGGCCCATGCTCTAACAGTATGACTTCTCAGGGCATGCAATGCAGATGAATCCATCCCTAAGTTTGATGGGCACAATCTTCTTGGTCCAAAGCTCTCTTACTCCCTCAGTTTTACTGAGGCAAAGCTCAAGAATCTTTTCTTCTCTACGACTGTTTTAAGAGAGAGATGTGTCCTTGGAGGAAATGCTGGGGTGAAAATGTTTGAGTATTATTCGGCATTTTCCTGAAATTTTCCAGGGCTGCCCTCATGCAGGATTAAGTTCTACTTTGTTTTGTAGTACCAACAAACAAACAACAAAACCAATCCCAAAGCATTTTGTTTAAATCCACTGGAGTTTTATTGCACTACTGCTTAAGTGGGAACAGACCTCAAATGCTACTTCTCCTTTTCTGAAAGCAGAAGACCTTAGCACTTGAGCTCAGAAGCTTGACCATTAATTGTTTGTATTGCAGAGCCTATGACATACTTAAGTAGCTGTGCACAACAATAAACACAATAGCCAGTTCATTAAATCATTCTTTGTTAAGACTTTTCAAAGCTTTGGGCTTAAGCCTCTTAAAATTGAAATCATTATGCTATTTTTTTTAAACAAATGAGCAAACATAACTCACACAAAAAGGGGAAAGCACAACACAGTCTTTGATGCATGCATCATCACTGTGATGTCTCACTGAGATTAAACTATATGTCTAACACTGCTAAGAGGTTTCAGCAGCTCTTTCCAAGGAGAAGCTGAAATCAGGAAGGGCTATAAAGTGCTGCTGTTGCTGTCACCTCTCCTGTAACAGCTCTCCTTGGACTGTCACGTCATGAGAGAGGCCATCAATAAACTCTGTGGAGTGGTGTTTGCAGACCCTCTTGTGTCTGTAAGATCCTGTCAAAACCTTGACTTGTTGATGCACCCTGCCAGGCTCTGAGGATGACTGGAGATGACAAAAGGTGGAAGTACCAATGGAGGTTTGCTGTCTTGGGTAAGTTTCTTCTTTTAACACCATGTGCTAATATTTCAACTTTAAAAACCACATCTAAACTATTCACAGCCTTGCGGGTATTACGCAGGCATTTTACACAAGGCTTAAAACAATCCTGCACCTTTTCTCACATTGTATGTCATGGGCAGAATCTGCCTTTCCTTTCCTGTAAATACCTTTAGTATGTGAATTTACACACTATTAGCATGAGAACACATTCCAGAAAGCAGAAGATATGCAGAGCTGAGCAAAATACTTAAAAGAAAAATTGCCTTCTTTTTTTAAAAAACCCACTGTTGCTACTGTCTGCTTTTTCCCTTCCCTCAGCTGTGTTGGTTAAGATGTTTGGTGTTAGAAACATGTCAGACTATGAGCCAGCTTCCGGTGGGTGCTGAGTTCTCCCTGGTCCTGAAAGGTTCATGAAAGCTGCCAGCACCCAGTTTCCTTTCTGGAGTTGTCCCCTAGACTATAAGCAGCTTAGGGCTGGGAAACGCTGCTTATGAACGTGTGAAGTGACACGTTCCACTTTGGAAATAACAGCTACAAACAATAATGGATATGTTCAACATCCTCTTCTATCAGACCATTTAATTGCTTTCTTGCAGTTTTTAACATTTCTTACAACTGCTGCTACTATGAATTTTGAGACAAAGCTCACGCTGATACGGAAGTTACAGAATCCTGGCTTGGCAGAGAACTCCTGCTCTATGGCATATCAGCCTCCGAGGCAGCTCTTCCTGAGAAAAGGAGGATGAAGAGAAACAGTGCTGGGGTGGCTGACTTAGTGAGGTACCTCAACCTGAGCAGAGGGCTTGCAAACTACCTGCCTACGACAGTTGCGGCTTCGGATGTACGCGCACCTTTCTGTGCAGACACGAAGCACAGACAGCTTTAAAAAAATACGCGTAAATGAATTGAGAGTTAAAAACTACTAGAGAATACTCCCTGGGATTATCTGTACTATCAAGACAGGAAAACTTTGCAGATGCTACTGTCTCTCTAGAGGAATAAATGCTTGCATTTTAATATTCTCAGCAGCTGGTTCCTGTTGAATGCCATCAGGATGATTCAGCCACCCACCAGGAATACCAGTAGCAAGTGCACACACAGAGAAATCTGCAAAACTTTCTGCTCCTGATGCCAATGCTGTTACTTTGGCAGAGTCTGATCTCTATTAGCTATTCTTTGTTACTACCAGTAGCAGGTTTAACTTCACGCCAGGATGGTGAAGGAAAACAACCAGTCCCTGGTGCAGCCCTAAGCAATCCAACTGTCTGCCTCCTATCAGTTGTACTTCCCACAATCCACATCCTTAGCAGCTTACTCTGTGGTTACCTCATTCACCTTCAGCCTCACCACAAGTAACATTTCTCTCCTGTGAGCTCGACTCTTCAAAGTGATGGTTCAGGCAGTCTAATGTCCTTCCCCCTACAGTGGTCAACATCTGATGAAAGGGACATCACCTTATAACATACTTGGTTTCTACATGAGACTCAAATGCGATAGATGACTTCCTCACCGCAGCTGATGATCAATTTATGTCTAAAAACTATGAGGTCTGATATCTCTCCCCGTTTCTTCAAAATCAACCTCAGTGACGTTCCGTCTGTGGTCTGTGGACCACTTCCAGGTGTTTTATGGAGGTGCATCTGCCTAGCAGCAATAATGAAGCATTTACTTTTCCTCAAGCGGCAGTGCTTCCTGACAGTTGTTGACTAGGTCAAATCACTCAAGGTTTCCTCTAATCCTACTGGAATAAATTTCTGCCTCTCTTCATCTGGCATTTCTTGGAAATAGACTAAACTGTGATGCCAATCTGCAGAACCCTACCTGGAAATGATAGAAACTGCACAAGACAGAACTAAACAGCATAGTCACTCAGAGAGGTTGGGGCACCTGTGACTGTAGATCCTATAGCAGAAAAAGAATCTTTCAATTCTAATTCATGTCATGACTGGCAGCCCGAGAGTTAAATTAAACAGCTCAAACGCAAAATGGTGGGAATGTAACAAAGCGGCTGTGCCCATCTGAAGGTCAATGATGCTCACTTAGGTTTTCCTACTTAATACTACTGCCATGTCATTCGGCTCAATGTGAAACATGCTACAGGTGGACAGCAATGCAGTACCAGTATCTACTCTAAAATTATGGGGTTTAATTCCATCATCACAGAGCATCCTAATATCGCCATTACTCCATGTTCTGAAAAAAAAGAAAAAAGAAAAAAAGAGCATGCTTTTAAAGTGAAGATAAATGTTACATCAGATCACGCCAGCACTGCTGGCCTTTCAACAGGAACAACTTGAAACACTGATGCCATATTTATAGGTAACTCCTCAAGTAAACTCTCAAACAAATCAAATAGATTTAGGTTTATTACCTGTGCCAAGTTGTCCTAATGTGGAAAACAAGCCAAAATAGAGAAGTCAGAGACTGTGCATTGAATAAGTGACAGAAACATTATGAACACAAGTGTTCTCATGTCAGATCCCTGATGTACCCATATAGCTTGTGACACCTACTGCTGACTGCAGTGATACTCATCTTGATTAGAAGTGATGGTATCATATTCCTTACTCGTTTGGCAAAGAATATCTTCAAGAAGCTGTGCCACTCCCAGAATCCAGAGTGGTCCCTACCATGATCTCACCTTAAATCAACAAAGTTATGGAGCCACCACTTGCTCATTCTAATGAGTGAAACAGTTAAGTGCCATTCAGAGTCAGCCAGGAGTCTGCATGAATATGGAAAAGAGAGGCAGGAGGGCAGCAGAAAGTGAGAGAATAATCTTTTCTATTGAATTAAAAAGGGGAAAAAAAAGAAAAATTTAACTGCTTTCACTGTTTTCCAGTATTTCATCTCATGTAAAAAAGAATTAAAATTCACAGAAATTAAAATCACTGAAAAACAGGGAGTTATTTTTAAATAAACAATAAGAACAGTGGTTCACTTTTCTCTTTTTTTTTTTTTTTTCATTGATTATTTGGTTGATGTGTTTTCTGCTCTCAACAGTGATGAANTTTTGCATTGAAAAAAGAATGAGAGGAAGGGGAAAGAGAACATTCTTATTTCTTCTACTTTTCTTTTTTTGCAATCAGTAATGAGGTTTTTTTGACCAATTCTTCCAGTAAGCTATCTCATTGGATGCGATGTGGCAACAACGATCTGTTATCCATTGTGGTTTCAGGGTTGAGAATGGATTGGATTGTCTTCTCTGTTATTTTAGCCCCAAAGTATATTTTAAATAGCCTTAAAGAGAATGAAAATTCTTCTCATACCAGCGACAGGGAGAAATGGCTTTAGAAATGACTTTCATGTTTCCAACACTTTTTACTTTTTTCTCCTTCTGAGAATATTTTTTTTCTGTGCTTGCACAAATGCAAGGGGATAGACTTGTTTGAAAGATGTCAGAATATGACACTCGGTGATCCATCAATCAACAAGAATACCCAGAAACGTGTTTCTAGTAAGCAGTATGTGTCATAGAGTTTACTTCCACACACTTCATTCAAATTGGAGACAGGTCAGCCATACAAAGCCAGTTTGAAGGGCTGGTGCTTTTTTTGCATCTTCTTAAAAGCATGTATCTTCATAAAAGCTCGTCTGACTGGTCCAGACTGTCACCATTTCAGTGCCTGGCCCACAGTGTCAATTTAGAAATTAGCTTCTATCTCACTCTATGTTCCCAGATTGGTTAGAACTAGGCATGTGTTTTGAAAAGGAAATCAAAGTCCTTTAGAGAAACATTTTTTCTTTCTTAATAGAAACCAATCAGAATTTTACCTTGGCCAAAGACCTTTTGTCAAAGTGGAGGAGAACACTGATACCTTCAAACTGAGAAGAACTCATTACGCTCACACTCCGTGCTCTTGTAGCATCAGTGACAAGCATTATTAAAATTATTTCACAGGTGAAGGAAGACAGGAGAGAAACGACTCAACATCTGAGGTGAAGATACAAGAAGTCTTCGTACCAAACTGTGGTAAACCCAAAGATAGAGGCAATCTTGCCACATGCACCTAATAATTTTGTAGCATTTTACAGGTCATATTGATCCCATCTTCTCAGCTGCACTTGAGACAGGACACCACCAGCCAGTTTTAAAGTTGTTTGGAGCAATCTGAAGCCAAGGGGTTAAGTGATCAGTCCCAGGCTGCACTGTGAGCAGGCAGGGGGTGAGGAACATGTCCAAATCGTGAAGTCCCAGCCACCAGAGCAAAGAGAAGTACTGCTCCAGAGAGGGCTAAAAGAGAAACAACTTGAGAAAACTAACAGTACACTTACCCTAAGAAGGTTTTACCCTCTTTGTTCTTTTGTCAGTAGAAAAAGAAAAA
>WEIS01019493.1:0-20549 GCA_013389965.1 Todus mexicanus | reverse complement strand
CCAATCCTTGGTACTAACTATAAACATGGAGCGTTATCACTGCTAGAAGCAGACTCTCTGCAAAAACATGCTGCTAACTTTAGACAGACTTAGCTGAAAAACAAAAACCATGGAACAGAATTGTTCTGTTCTAACCCAAACCAAGACAGTGATAGAAACATAAACCTAAAGTATTTTGGTTATTTTACCACATAGTCTGATGGAAAACATCTCTGCAGCTAGCAGACAGATAGATGACACTTCGAGGTGTGTCATCCACAGAGTTGCAGCTCGCTTCCAATAACTCGGTCATGGCTAATTTATGCAAGGTAAAACTCACACTTTCAGGCAGGGCGTGACAGCTCTGTGGGTATTGGCCACCACTGGTGCAACACATGGAAAAGATGGGCCCAGAAGAAGCATTTACTGGAACTTCAGAGGGATAGAGATGTTTGGAAGGCAGCTGTCAGACTTTGCGTGTGCATGGCACGTCAGGAAAAAATGGGCTGTTGTCACTCAAATTATCTTGTCCATCAGTCTTTCAGGAAATACACTGTGAAGCCTACAACTAGATGTTGAAAGAGGTGGTGTTATTTCTTCTGTGAAATGAGGGGTTGTTTTACCTAGCAAATCTAACAATGTATTTCCAACATGAAAGAATCTGCTTACTACATCGTAGCTACCTTACGTGATCCAAGGTTTCAGAATAACCTGAGAGTGACAATCAGGAAGAAAACAATATAAAAACATCTGATAAAAACACGGAAGTTGTATCAGGCAAAGTCAAAATAAAGCAACCAGAAGGATCAACACATCAAGTTAGCTTTTTTTTTTTTCCTTCTTCTTCCATCACCTGCTGTAGCTCTTGCTTTAAATGGGTGGCTTTAATTTGACAAGTTAAAAAAAAAAGAAAAAATCACTGTTGACTCCTAGCTCATTTGCAGAAACCTACCAGTCCAGCTGTGTTCACTGCTTCTTTACATGTAGAAACCAATTAAGTAAAATAGCGCTCGAAGGGTAACTTCTTTCTCTTGGAGACAGCGGGAAGGAGGTAGGGATGGGCATTTGGCTTTTAGCAGTAAGCATCTCACTTGTCAGCCTAACCCCTACTTCTCTCCATTGAACATTCTCTTAAAGAAGCCATCCAGCCAAGGTATATATATTTAAAAGGTGTATAATTCCTCTGCAGTAAAGTCATTCTTGGAATAAATCTGATCTGATTTTATTAGTAGTAGCATTTAAAATTTTTCCTTCTAGTGTCAGCTGGCGTCATACTTGCAGTGTAGGTACAAGTGATGCTTGCAGCCAGTGAGAGACCCTAAATATAGAAAATGGGGAATGACTGGTAGTTTTCATGGATCAAAATGGAGAACTTCCACACAGGATATGCTGAAGCTGCTGGAGATATTGATGTAACTTGTGACACTTAGAATAACGACAGTAGCATAAAGTCAGTTTCAATAAGAAGCTAAAAAGTCTGAAGAAATAAGAGGATGAATTTCAAGACACCCTGCTATTATTTAAATGACTTGTTTTGCCAACATGTCAGATGACAGAATTAAAGGTTGACCACAGCAAATATATTTCCCAGTAGTTCTACTGAACTCCTTAACCACCAGCAGCAATCTCTGCTTCCCACCTGGAAAAAGAAGTGATAACCAACATTTGGGCCACTGCTCATTTCACCAGAAGTCTCTGGAGTTCTATTAATATTTCCTGTCACCACCAAACTAGATCCTGTGCTTCAAAAGCTAGTTTCATCCATATCAGTATAGAAATAACTTCTTAGCAAAGCTTTGTTGTTGTGCACTTTCTCTTGGTTTGGAGAAAGAAAGAAACTTTGTCATCATGCATAGATCTTACTGTTCAAAAAAATGTATTTTTTTTTTTCATAGGAGAACACAAAGACACTTGGTGAACCTGGTGAAATGAGACAACTTTTCTATTCTTGTAGTGACATATCCACCAGCACAAGTGAAAGAGCAATAAATACTGACCAAAGAACGCTCATTTGTGTTCAGATCAACAAATTAAAAAGAACAGTTGTTTTTAACTACTAGAGATCCCTGGATGATTCAATTTTATTTATTTTTTTTTATAGTGGCACATGATTGCACTTTCTTTGTGTGTCTCACAACCCAAACTTTGAGCATGACATGAAAAAACCGGCAATTGCCAGAGCAACTTTCAAAGTGAGGTGCTAATCAGCCCAAGTAGGGGGCGGACTTGTGGTAGGACAGGAGCTCTCATGAATCTCTGCTAGAAGCAAGCTTGAAAGAGGTAGGGTATCTTACTGGTGAGTTTAAATAGCTAAGATTCAGATATATTGCCAGAGGATATTGGGAGGCTTTTTTACTACAGTTTCCTTGTAAAAAAATAGAGCTGAGTATCACTTTTTTTTTTTTTCTCCTAAATAAAATAATTCTATTACTTCCATAAAACACTTAAACTTTGATTCTTCAGACCAAAGGTTAAGCTCTCTTCCAAGCTTTCACGTATATTTGTAGTCTTTAGGGAAGTAAAGCAAATGGCAATGAAGAGCACTTACTCAATTCACTGATGTGAGAAGCAAAGAAAGAATCCTTCACAGAGGACTTAGGTTAGACATAGAGTGAAGCACATTTATTCAACGTTCTTGCAAGAGCGGGTGTCCCAGGTTGTGGGGCACACCTGATGGATACAAAATTCACTTTTTTTCCTATTCCTACCCGCGGTTTCCCTCCCTTGTTTTCCCGTCAGTTGGGTACTACAAGGTTTACAGCCTATCTGAAGCACCTAAACAGCTCACAAGAAGTTCTGCCTTTGTTCACCCCTCTTACTGTCTGATATAATTCCTAAATCCTCTTTATTTACTTGTTCCCTTTTATAATAAGTATCTAAAAGTTACTCATTAGTATATGCTTATTCTTAACAACAATTCAATCTTCCTTCAGCAATATAGCCTCATCCTTGACAACAATGGCAGGCACTCAGAATACATCCTTATCATTGACAAGTCAGCATACATTCCTCAACTACAAACTGCTGTGTCCTCCTTACACTGCGAAAACAACATCACCATCCCTTACAACTGTATTCTTATTATACAACTGTTGCTTTTTGCATTTTCGGTGTTGTTTTATATGAGGCTTCCAGGTTAGATAACATTATTTTACATTTCTCTTCTGACAATAATTCTTTCTGATCCTCTTCCAATTCTTCGAGAAGGAGCACCTTGTCCTTATATGGTGGTGGTCTCAAAGGTATTTGTTTAGACAGTGCAGTCTCTATTAATTGTTGTACCAGTCCCCTGACACATGGAATTATACCGCATCTGACAACCATTAATACTCCTGTAACTACTATCAGAGATGTAAAGACGGATACTAGCATTCCTTTCCATTTCCCAAACCATGGTTCTAACCATCTTGTAAGAGAGCTACCTATCCCTGAATTCTCAGCTAATTCTGCTGCTAGTGTTGTAAGACCTTGCAATGCCTTCATTATGGTTCCGTCTGGTGCTGTGTCGTTTGGGATAAAGGTACAACATTTGTCACCGAACATAACACAAACTCCTCCTTTTTCTGCTAATATCATGTCTAAAGCTATTCTGTTTTCCCATGCCATTCTACTAGTGGCATCTAGTTGTTCTGTAATTCCCTTGATTGCATCCCTTGTATAATTTATAAATTGCTGCTGATTATAAGAAATGTAATTTATCCAATCCACATTTTTGTTTATTGTCACCCACCAGAAAAAAATGATTCAAAACCTGCTGCTATTTGATTTTTTTGTTTTACGTTCATCAGGAACCCCTCTAGGGACTCCAGTTGAATCAATATAATTATTTTTTTTCATCAAATACTACTCCCACAGACAGCACTAACCAGTTAGTCCCCAAAAATTTCTTAATTCCTTTTTCGTTCGCAGGAGGGGTAATTCTACAATTCCTTTTATTCTCTCTGGACTAATTTTATGTTTCCTTTCACTAATCAAATGTCCCAAATACTTAACTTCTTTTTCTACATATTGTAATTTGGGTTTTGATACTCTGAGTCCTTGCTCTCCCAAAAAGTTTAACAAAGTGTCTGTGGTTTCTTTTATCACATTGTTTTCTTTTCCTGAAATCAAGAGGTCATCAACACACTGAAGTAAAATAACATCAGGGGAGACTCGAACTGTTCAAGGATTTGTTCTAGCACTTGTCCAAATAAATTTGGAGATTCTGTGAATCCACTGTCCACCAGAGCTGTTGAAGAGGTTTGGGTCAGACATCAGTTGAGCAAACTGAACATCTGCAAGTCCATGGGCCTAGATAGGATGCACTGGCAAGCGGTGAGGGAGATGGCAGAGGTGATTTCTAGCCCACTCTCCATAACCTTAGAGGGGTCCTGGAGAACAGGAAAGGTGCCCGAGGACTGGAGGAAGGCCAACGTCATCCCAGTCTTTAAAAAGGGCAAGAAGGAGGACCTGGGTAACTACAGGCTGGTCAGCCTCACCTCCATCCCTGAAAAGGTGATGGAACAGCTTGTTCTTGCTGCAATCTCAAAGCATGTAGAAGAAAGGAGGCTTATTATAAGTAGNGTTCAAGAAGGACAGGGAACTACTGGAGAGAGTCACCAAGACTAATAAGGGAGTGGAGCATCTACCCTGTGAGGATAGGCTGAGAGAGTTGGGGCTCTTTAGCTTTGAGGAGACTGAGAGAGGGCCTCATTAATGTCTATAAATATGTAAAGAGTGAGTGTCAGGAGGACAGAGCTAGACTCTTCTCACAAGGGGCAATGGGAGAAAGCTGGAGCATAGGAAGCTTCGGGTTAATATATGGAAAAACTTTTTCATGGTGAGAGTGACAGAACACTGGAACAGGTTGCCCAGAGAGGTTGTGGAGTCTCCTTCTCTGGAGACCTTCAAAATCCACCTGGATGCGTTCCTGTGTGACCTCATCTAGCTGTTCCTGCTCTGGCAGGGGGGTTGGACTAGAAGATGTTTCAAGGTCCCTTCCAACCCTTCACCTTCTGTGGTGATTATGATTCCCCTCATCTAATGCATTTTTAAAATATTCATCTTAACTTCCAAATAATGCATTATAAGAAAGAACTGTTTAATCTACTAACACGAACACAACCTTTTTTTCCTTTGAAAATTGCACCATTTCTATCTACAGTACTTTACAGGAAACCTGAAGCACATAGTTTGAGAAAGCAGGTTTCCCAAGGTCACAACATACCATTGGTTAAAAAAATTATATACATGCATATGAGTACACGAACAACTGTGCCCACTTACCAACCCGTTTAAGGCCATATACAAAGAGAAACAGGACCGTGCTCTTTCACTTCACCACAACCTGAAGAGTTTAGCTTTAAATCATTTCTGAGGAAAGGCTTCCTGCAGACTTTTCACTTAAGTAGTTGTAACTACAACTGCAAAACACTGTTGACTGGTGGACTCTAGAGACTTGTTCATTACCTGTCATTAAATGTTTTAAAGTTTGCATAATTGATCCAGCCAATAAGTCATCATTGATTTATAGGGGTCTGTGCTGAAGAGTTGCTCGTTAAAAATTCATAACACTGGTATGTGTCTTTACAATCCATTAGCTGTTTACGTACCCACAGTCCTAAGATTGATTGACCTTGGACTGAGATTCTCATGGACTCTGCTTTTTTTTTTTTAAAAAAAATAAAAAACCCAACTTTTTTCTCCATATTTTTTTTACACAAGTCCACAGTATAGAAAAGCAATACTTCAGTCTTCTCCCTTGACAGCTATACTTTGATTTTTTTCCTCTCCATCAAAACTGAAACTTTACTTGAAATGATGAATAAATAAAGCATACTCCATAAACAGCTTTCCACTATTATTTAAGCTTGCGAGCTGTGCTCTGTTAGTCTCCTTTCCCCACCATCAGATTCAAGTGTGTAAATGTTCTAAAAGGCTTTGAATGTTTTATGATGATTTCAGGGAATGATGGAGTAATAGCTGAAGAGCGAAGCTATTAGTTTTAATATTTATATTGAGTGCTCTGAAACATTAATGTGACAGGATGTAAGATCAGAGCAGCGGGACATATTTACTTCACAACCATTGCCACGTGGCAAAAATATTTATTTTCTGAAGCTCTGAGGCCAAGTTTTTTTCGCAAGAATTTTGAAGTTCGGATTGACGTATATATTAGCTTTTCCTGAACTTTGTATTTATTTTTAGGAACTAAAGGTTGGTTACTGGTTTGGATACAACTTACTTCATTTAGGTAGGATCCACGTGTAATGATGTTGGCGGTGCACCATGGTCTCTTTACAGAAGTTTTCCAAAGCTGATGTTGCTTTCCCAATTAATCTCTCCCTGTCTGCTGTGCCTGCTTAACCAAAGAGCACCTTAGAGAAAAGAAAAACAGTCATTTGCTAATAAAGAAACAGGATAGGCTCAAGAGCAGAATCATCGTTAAAAGGTTGTTTCATATTGTCTTCCAATATTTCATGCATGAAGTAAACCAACCCTGTAAATGTCCTAAGTCATTGTGCTTGGTTCTTCTGTTCAAACTAGCAAACATATTAAGGTAAGTGATCTTAATTACCAAGGGTCAAACAGTGCTCACCCCACTTGTGTGGTTCTCATGGTCTTCAGTGAATGAGTAAAGGAAGCAAGATGAGATCCCTAGGGAGAAATCTTCCTATCAGATTTGCAGAGTGGATCTGATATAAGTGGAACAAATGATGACTTATTGCTGCTGCATTATGAAAATGTGATTTCTCCAGATGCTTCCACACTCTGTGTAAGGACTCCAAAGGCTGACACCACCACCAGGAAGCAGTTCACAAATCTCCAGCAGGAGAAACAGTTGGGTCTACTGGGTACATTTTAGCCAGATGTAACATACATTATACTGAACTACGTCAAGCAGGCTTAAAAGGACAATAGCGCTGGGCAGAAAATGGAGCATGCTTCTCGGTGAGGCATAAATAGGTAGCCTTAGCTGAAAAAGTGATGTTACCAGTATATTACTATATTGTTTGCCGGAGTCCTCTTTATACACTCTTATATATAAGGCATGGTGCGTAGGGGCCTTAACATGGCCTGGAGGGCTAGGGGCGGGGAGTGAGGGGAAGCAGTCATAAAAACAACTGCAAAGTTGGAAAGAATGGTTTGTCATGTGCTTTTCCAACCTCACCTCTCCAGGAGAAAAAGAAAGCTATCCAAAATTGTTAGCTATCTCTCAAACATTTCATTAGCCTAAATAACTTCTGACTTAGTCCTTGGTGACCTCCTTTCCCAGCTACTTCCCAAACCATCCCCATAACAGAAGTAGACAATAGAAATGTTCATCAAAACATCCTTTAGTCAGTTCCAACAAGGCAGAACACATAGCATTTTCTTCTGGAAGTGTATTTCACTGACCTTCACATCTAATGACACATAAATGTCAGTTTATCCTCCACCATTATTTTTAATATTCCACTAATTGAATAATGTACTTACAGATGTCTGTAAAACATAAGCAAAAGTCATCAGTCTTCGCCTTTCTCACTTTGGCTTCTGTTCTTAATTTGCTTATGTTGTTCAGAAGGCATTTCTAAATACAATTCTTCTCATTATTAGTTAAATCATAGAGCACACAAATTAATAGATTAAAATCTCTAAACATACTTACAGGGAAAAAACAAACACTCTACATGTACCTGTGTGTATAGCTACTCTACAACTTCTTGGCCCACCTTGTACCCATCAGAGAAAATACTTTACAAGCATTTGCTTCCACTTCTCTACACAGAAACAGACTTCCAAATGGTTAGAGAAGACTTTCTATAAGGAAAATACTAGAAATGAGCATAGCAAATATAGAGAGAATGGTTTACATCACTGAATATGTGGGAGTCACATTCTGACCCATATTTGCTACAGCTTTCTTGAAAGGTGGAAGGAAAATTATGAAGTCAAGGTATTTGCTTTCTACCAAGACCTCACTCCTTTCAGAACTCCATTAGAACACAACGTTGACCAAGGAAATTCTTCACCTTGTAACAGAGCAGATATCACCACCACAGGGTACAAAAGGGTAAAGAAAAGAGCAGGAGCTGCTAATTTAGCACTGAGACCAAAGTAGAGGCCAAGAGAAGTATAGGCTGTGACAAAATTGGCACCCTGTCTATTGCTAGGGATTCTCCTTGGTACCGCAGAATGGCACTGCATAGTCTGTAGTAACAGCACCCAAAGACTCAGCCTTCTCCTACCAAAGATGGCATTTCTAGCAGAAAAGGATCTGACTTAGTCTCCTTTGGCAGAGGTTTCCAGACAAGTGCTAGAATCACAAACGATACCGTTTTCTCAGCAGGATGTTTACTGACAACTACCGACTCAAAACCGCCAATTTTAATTTACAAACTTTACGTTCAGCAACATTTCACACTTGGAACATGGTGCAAAGTGCTCATCACCATATGAAGTCTCTGCCTGGGGTGGTGAGGGAAATCAGTGCAATTTTAGCTAAAATGGGTCAAATTCATCCCTGCTATTACTCCACCGGCATTGTTGGAGTTACACCAGCAAGAAATTTTGTCCAGTGTGATTAATGGGGTCACTGTTAAAAACTCTGCTTAAAAGAACTTGCTATTTGCTTTTTTTCATACAGATGAGCGTTAGATAGCCCAAATCAGAAGTAATCTGTTCTTATTTACTACACAGTGAGCTAGCGCTGATGTGCACAACAGAGCACTGCCATGTCCTTAATTATCAGGAATGTGACTCAGTATAGTCTGTATGATATACAAACCATGACAAGTTTGCTTGCAGAGTGTAAACTTTTAAAAACCACTATAAAGACCCCCATAAAAATACGACTTTGACTAGAAAAAGATGTAAGCTGCATAATGGCTACATGGGTATTTTTCCTTGGAGATCAGGAGAAATATGACAAGTATGACTGCTATTATAGTTATATAGTATATTCCATTTAGCAGCGATACAGCAGAACTGTGAAAGCATATCCTAAGGTATTTTCACTTCATGCATTTGACATTGATATTAGTTATTGCGTTTAAGATACATTGGGCTGTTTATTGCTGACTGTCTCCCCTCACTGCGAATGTTAACCACAGCAGAGGAATATTTGATGTTACAAATTATTTAGCTTGCTACTCTTCATTTTCCTTTTAGTATGCAATTATTTGTTTGGTTTCACTGAGCAAATGAAATTTCAAGGGCATTTCAAGGAAAATAAATAAAGTACAACCCAAAAGGGTGGGTTTTCTGTTTGTTTGTATTCAGGAACAGCACTGAATCATGCATATGTATGAATCAACAAAATCAGGTTAGCTAAGAAATTGGAAATTGCACTCCACACTAGAGCATTTTTCTTGCTCTAGAGAGCTTTGCCATGGATTTGAAGGACTAATAAAAAATCAGCAGCATGACTGGAACAGATGTTTTTTATGGACTCAGCTTGTTAATAGTCTTTTTAGCTTCTCCTAAGGACTTAAACCAAGTTCCTCACTTGTCCTGAATATCTGAGATGATGTTAACATTGTCCAAAATGTACACTAACAAGCAGCAGTGAAAAGCTAAGGTCTTACACATGGTTATGAATAAAAATTCAAAACATTGCTGAGAATGTGATGAAACCCCAAAGTGGGCAATGTTACAAAACAAAAAAGCAAACTTATTGACTGTATCAAACCCACATAGCATCATTCTCTTGAAGGGAAGATAGGTTAGTAAAAAGCTACCATGCACTTTAATACACATATTGTAAAAACAAGGGGTCATTACAACTGAAGAAAATCCCTTTATATTTAAATCATGGTTGACTTCCACATACAATGAGAGCTGAAACAAAATGAGCAAGACCCTCATCCAGTTTAAAAGAGACAGGCTTTACTGACTTCTGTGGCACTGTGTCAATTTATATTTGCCATACAAGGTTTGTGTTCTCAATGCAGTTAGTGAATTTCTCCAGGTATAAAAGAGAAATAGGAGCAATTAGGAAAAACAGAAATCCAAGTGTGTGTCAGAGATCTTTCACTGGTCAACCAATACTTCATTTACTCTGTTGTTTTATTCACTCATTTTTTCTGCAATTTCCTATGTTTCTCCACAAAGTCATATCTTCCAGATACTATGTTCATTATGCGAGACTCTGAGAGGGAAAGAATGACCCTAGGACTTACCTTTTTATCACACAACCTTTTAGCTAAGACTCCAAACTAACAGCGCTTAAACAGTAACACCCAGACATAGGGCTAGTCCCTCCAAATCCTACTCATTGGATCAAGAAACTGCAGAGGTATCATTTACTTCTCAGGCTTAGAGAAGGAGGAGAAAGGGAAGCTCCGTATCACTTAGGGAGCACTTAGTTAAATGATACTAGAAAAATCTCACAATTCCAGCTTGCTGCTATTTTATTTTGCTTTTTATATACAAAGGCACCAAACCATTACGGGCCTGAAATATTGAGTAACCTAATGCAACCTCTGTCAGGTAAAGACACATACCTTCATTCACTTCTGACAAGTGATGCTGAACCTCAAGTATATAAAGACTTCTTCCAGTAAGGGCAGATTGCCTTTTCTCTCCATGTAAAGCATTTTCTGAGAAACCTAAGGGAGGGAGAAAAACAACTTTCTTCCTTGACAAGCGACTTCAATTTAGGTGCAAAATAAGGACAATTATAATCACTCTCTTCCCAAGTTTTGTTGATCATATTCTTCTCTTGGAAGTGTTCTTGACACTCCTGTGGGAGTATTCCCACAGGAAGGATTGGGGATTGGCCTAGTTCTTTTCTCACTGAATTATCCTGAAATGTGGTGCACAAGTGCCTGTGCAGGGCTCTGTTGAGGCCTGTCTTTTTTTATTATTATTATTTTATACTGGTAACTGGGGTGTGTCGCATTAAGGGGATTTGGCTGAAGGAGGGAGTTTCATGAAGAGCAGACCGCCCTGTTTCGGCTAGGCCAGCAGGCGCAAACAACTCCTGAAGGCCAGAGTGTTCAAGCAGAGACCTTTGCCTAGTTAATAGATAAATATATAGACTGTATTACTCAACTTCCCACCCCAAATCATGCTAAATGTCACCTAAAAGGCAGGGACACACAAAATTCGGATATAAAAATCACTGAGGGGATACACCACTCAGGGGCGCAGAAGACAGAAAGGTCTAGCATAGATGGTTNAAATTTGCATATAAAAATCACTGAGGGGATACACCACTCAGGGGCGCAGAAGACAGAAGGGTCTAGCAGAGATGGTTGACATGCTGTGCTCCTCTTCCTCCACGAAGACAGGGACACCTTCTTGCTAAGAATTCACTTTCGATATATGGTATATCTCCCATTTCCATTAGCTATAGCAATATAACTCAGGCCTGTGCCTCCAACTGTGTCAGATGTTACCCAGGAATTCATAACTTGAGCTCAACTATCCTTTTGCAGTCACTGTATTTCTCAACGGCTGTTCCGAACCCCTCTGTTGCTTTAATAAATCAAACCTATCTGTTTAACCGTTAAACTGTCTCAGCATAAGTCCTTAACTGGGCTTTGAAACTGGTAATTACCGTTTTGGCCAGAGCTCCATAGCGCAGTTCCAAGATAGGCACACGCATGTCAGTCACAGCCCCTCAACTGGANGTTGTTGTGGCCAAAGTGCAGGACCCTGCACTTGGCCTTGTTGAATCTCCTACCATTGGTTCCAACCCATTGACCCAGCCTGTCCAGGTTCCCTTTTCTTCCTCTCCCTTTTCACCACTCTCCACCTCCCCCTTAATGCAAGTCTTTTATTATGCATATCTATCTTCATATGTCTTGCTTGTTGCCACTGTCGTTTATGTACTTAGAACACCCAGCTTTGGTTTGTTAGAGTTTTCCTTTGTAAATAGCTTGAATTTAGAATATTGGACAAAGCACTTCCCACAAAATGTGCAAAAATGCCAACTACAGCCAAATTGTTCCAGGCTGATTCAGTAAACCTAAAGTAACCTCCTGGGCCATATGCAATATGACACAAGAATTTGAGCCCACTCATCCCAGGCTATGGATTGTTTCCATACAAAAGGCATTGAAAAAGGAGAAAATGCTCTCATTCAAATTCTACACATTAATTGTTTACTTGCAGTCTCTTCAATACAAATTTTAAACACAATAACCTGCTGCTTCTATTATCTCCGGGCTTGTAACTGCTTAAGTCAGCAATCTGAATGCTCTAGTATACAACTCATTTAAAAAAAAAAAGACAAAACAAAACAAAACCACAACAAAAACCCCCAGGCAAGACAAAAAGGAACGGAGAAACAGGGATGACAAACCCACATAGGTTACCAGAGTCCCTCTACAAATTCAGATTCCTCAGGTCAGTGAAAACATTTGCAATGAACAGAGCTGAATTTTTCACAAGTCCCCACACAATGGGGAAACGTTCACTGAAGGGAATCATCTGCTACCAAAATGCAGAAGGTTTGAGGGAAGATGGCCTATAACTTACTCTGCAGCCTATCCTCTGAGCTGCCTTTGGACTCCCAGCTTTTGTTTTTTGGGGAAGAAGTGAACATCCAAGTGCTGATTGTTAAAAGGAAACTATGCTATAGAAGAGAATCCCAATTTGGATTCTCATTTTAGTAGCATTTAAATAAATTAAAATATAACATTCTTTCCAGTTAGTGAGGCATAACTTGATCTTCTTGGCAACATTTTTTTGTATCCCACCACCACCCTTATGCAGTTTCATCTTTCTGAGATGACAGTTGCAAACAACAATCTTTGGCTTATTTCTGCACTACTTTGTTTTTCTTCCTGATTCAATAATAAATCTAGATAGTTGTTGTAGGTCTTTTCCCTGTTGATGTGAAACTTGGAAAAAGAGCCTTGACCCTGAGCTAGAATAATCCCTTGATAAGATTTTATACCAGGCCAAACTGATGTTTTGTCTCATTCAAATAATGATAAAAACTCTGTTTCCTTACAGCTGACCAGGAAAGGCCCCAGCACATATTCCTCTTTTGTAACATTAAAAGTAAGTGTTAGTAAGACCTGCTGATTATCTGATAAGAACACAATTAATTTGTGCCCAGACTCATTAATCTTTCTTAATACATGTCAGCCCATTACATTTGATCCATGACCTCTGTCCCCAGTGTTGCATGAAAATCTCTCAGGATCAGAATCACATCATGATTTGGCATGAAGCCACCAGCTCCAGCAGTTGACTGCAAAATGCTTCAAAGCCATCAGCAACGGCAGCTGCTGTATTTATGTGCACATGCCCGAATGATAAGTTCACAGCTCCTCTAAGGCAGACTGAAAGAAGTTGGCCATTCGAAAGCCTGAATCCCATTAGAAATACAGCTGTGTCCCTGTTTAGATCAAATGATTACTCATCTTTACTCTCACTTCTGTTCCCACAGACACAAGTGTCATTTGGGGTTCTGGGATAGTCTATGCAAATACCTTCCCCATGGCTTTTGTAAATAATATTTGATTTAACACTAATAAGGGTGCAGCAGTGCTTTAAAACCAATTTCCTCTCACATATGGACACTCGTGGGTGGTGGAACGGAGAGTCTAGTTAAAAATCACTCATTGCAGTATACCTATGCTCTTCCTGCTTTAACAATTATCTCAAGACAGGGAGGTGTCATTTTTTGGTAAAAGTTCAGGCATTTAGATTGACGAAATCACCTGGCTTGATAGTGGACATGAACGCAGGCCTTTCAATGCTTTTTGGCAGCCATCAAGTTACTTTCCCATCCATAATTAGCACGGAAAGTCTGATTTGGGATGGTATCATCCAAGATCTGGAACAATGAGATAAACATTTAAGCAAACACTGCTGTATCGGGACAATGGGTGAGGAGGAGGTCCCCAGGGATATCCTAACCCTATAGATTAGATAACTGGACTTCAGAGGCCTGAACACCAGCCGGGACCAGCTCTGCAGTTAACAAGTCGGGATGACTCATCTGTGACAGGAGGAGAAGACAACTTTGGAATTAATGGTCGTTTCCTGGCAGAAGCTGGGAGCGAGTGTACAATGCTGCTGCTGCTTGTAATGTGAGCAGCGTAAGAGATGGTGATTATAGGTGATATTGGATGAGTGGCACGGGGAGATTGAAGAGAGATGCGGTTGTGTGGGACAGAAAGGGGGTGATTGGAGAGCAAAGAGAATGCAGGGATTTGGAAACACCAGTAATAATAATGATAATAATGATAATATAACAACCATACCCCAAACAAATGGATTTTGGTGGTTGTATGGTGATAATTAAACCAGCGCAGACGGTGGCAGTCTGCCAGGAGGGGGGCGTTGGGGAATGGGAGTATCCTCGGGCTGGAGGCCTGAGCCCAGCCCTGAGGGAAAACTGGCCCGCTTTGCAGATCAATCAGTGCAAGATTTGAGGGCAATTAACAGGTTTGTAGAAGATCTGCATCCTGTGGTAGCAAACCCGTGTACTTTGTTAACTAAAACATATCAGGTTTGATTTACCATCTTGGATTTAAAGGATGCCTTTTCTGTCTGACATTAGCCAGAAAAGCCAAAAATTATTTTTGAATGGGAGAATCCCGAAACAGGAAAAAAAAAGAAAAAAATTTAAAAAACCAAACAGTTAACCTGGACAGTGTTGCCTCAAGGTTTTAGAATAGCCCCACGATCTATGGAAATCAACTGGCACGAGAACTCGAAATGTGGACCCCACAGTCACAGGATGGAACTTTATTGCAATATGTGGATGACCTTCTCATTGCAACAGTGACGAAGGAAGACTGTGTACAGTGGACTGTAAGTTTATTAAATTTCTTCAGTGCGTATCAAGTCTCTCAACAGAAACCTACCATGGCTATGGACGCTCAGGAGGATGAAGCGAGCTTGGGACTGAATGGAAAGAAGCGATCTGCCAGACACCGAAACCAAGAACGGTAAAGGAACTCACGAGGGCTCCAGCTCTGGGACTATCTTACAAAAGAGCTGTTGCCTACTTCTCAAAGCAATTAGATGAAGCAAGCGAAGGATGGCCAGGGTGTCTGTGGGCGGTTGCTGCAGTTCTTAATATTCAGGAAGCCCATAAATTCATATTGGGCCAGAAAATCACTGTTGTCCTATCACATGCAATTTCTGCAGTTCTGGAACTCACTGGCTTTCTCCCTTCCTATTCAAGCTGTACTACTAGAACAGGCCGATGTTAACATTGTATCCACTAGCATTGGGAACCCAGCATCTTTTCTCAGGGGAGCTGCCTCAAAGCCATTACTCATTTGTTTTCCACCAAAGGTGAAAGGTACACCCTGAGGAAGACTTCAGGCCTTCATCAGAAGACCACCAGAGGGGACCCAGAGACCACTACCACATTTAACTGCGCATGCGATGTAGGGGCGGAGATTATGTTAATGAATGTAATGCATATGCATGTGAATTCCAGGAAGTCGTATGAATATGTATGTAATAGTTCCATAAAAAGAGCTCAAGTGCTTTTGACCATTGCACATGTTAGGAGGAGCTATCCCCCATGTTGCTCGGTGCCGTTATAAAGAATGCCTGCTTAATAACATTTATTTGTTATTGGGTTTTCTTTGTTTCAAGTCCAAAGGCTCACACTGTTAGTACTCCCAGAAAATAATACGCACATAAGAAGCAGCAGCAAATCTGTGATGGCACATCCACAACCTCCTCATCCTCATATATATAATATTTTTAAATGGAAGCAAATATTTCTAAGCCAACCTCTTTATGAATTTGGCTGATGACAAGGAGGGGTCTGGGCTGCAATGTTCACTGGTAGGAGAGGTAAGCATCAAATCCTAGAATGACAGAAGTTCAATAGTCACAAAAACAACTCTGCAATTTTTTTAAATACCTTCTTTTTAATGCCAAATATCAAAATTTTAGTTAATGTGAATTTATTTAAAGGATTCTTTCCCAGCTACACCTAACTCATTTTTGTCACTAATACAGTTCGTGAAAAATACACAATCATTTGCTATATGACAGTAGTCTAAATTACATCACTCAGAAGGAATAGTATAACTTTTCCTGCTTAGCTGATAATTTTTCATTTAGTGCTTAGCACATAAAAGACACAGTGCTGTCCCAGCAATAACGTATACAGCCAGTGGTTTTAGTGGGGGTTCTTCTGAGTTTTCTGTGAGTCTTAGCTCTATGCATGGCTTTTTACCTTTTTTGTTCAACCCATGGAAACACATAGAAAACCTTGCAATATAACTGCCAAAGACAGATCACAGACTTAAACTATGTCATATTTCAAATACAAGCAACATTTTCTAAAGTTTCTAAAGAGCAACTTATATTATGTACTGATTTATCTGCAACCACACTATTTCCTGATCATGTCTTAGCAAGCAAATGTTTGTTTTATTCTTATTAAAATGTCAAGCAGGATCTTAATCTTATCAAAGTAATTATGCTGCAGCTTTGAATTACTCTGCAAAACCCACATTCATTCATTAATCACTCACTCATGCAATGAAGAAGGTGAGATTGTCAGATACTTACCATGCCTGATGGGCTAATTGTGAAGGGACACAGCTCAGCTGCTTGCCAGCTGCCCAGGATGGTAACTCTCAAGGGAAAGAAAAGTTCTCATCTCTGCTCTCCCACAAAAGCAGCCTTTTCATATCTTCTGAAGTCATGGGATCTGTAAAGATACAGACTAAGCTGATACTTTCCAGCCTTTCTAGCATGAGGATGATCAAAACTGTTTGCCCTTTCCCTCTCTGTCCACAAACGTTAGATTGTGGTCCATCATCTTTAGATGCTTGTTTCTAAAGAAAGAGTAAAGCAGGAGGGAATACATGTTGTTGCCTTTCCAAGCTTCACCGCAGGCACTGCAGAAAGATTGCCCACTCCTCTGCTGGGAGCTTTCTCCAGCTTTAAACAGATCCCCACCACACAGACCGCCAGGCTAGGATCATGAGGAAATCTGGTTTTTAAAAGAGCAGAACTCACACAGGGATTGTCACAAATGCCACAGAATAAGCAAATTTGGACTCAACTGTCAACCTTATTGCCAGATTGTCAGAAGATCTGAATCAGGAGGATAATTTAAATGTCAAATCAAGACACTGCAAAAGCAAATTCCGCGATTTACCGTGTTGCTCAGAGATAACATGACCTAAGGGTAAAGAGAAGAGCTGGCTGAAAAAAAATTTCTGCTTTTCAGGGGGCTATGGAACATTTTGTTGTAAATTCACCAAAGACATTGGAATGTGTAGGGTTTTTCTCAGGCAAAAGCACCATGGTACTATGACAGAGTTTTCCAAAGAGTCTTCGGATTTCATCCAGATATATTTGCCTTGACAGATATTCGCTATTGTGAGAATTAATCAGCTAACTTTTGGGAAGTGCTCTGAAATCCTTGGGAAGGAGAAGACCAAGTTGCCAATTATTGTTATTTTTAAATTAAATGTTTTACATTCAGCTACAGACATGTGATAATGGTGCTCCCTATTATCAGCACGGACTATTGCAGCAGCTTTGATATGGCTCACACTGAAAATGTGGAGACTAAAAGACAAACATATATTTGTAATGATAAGCCTTTCTCAGTGGCTATCATTATGTTGATATTCACAACTTCAGGGAGGATTTTGCCTGAATAAGGACTGCAGAATGTTGTCCGTGTTAAGAAAACTATAGGAACTGAACTGGAAAGAAAAAAAGTCCAGGTTAGGAGCTGTCATTCTGAAACTCATTTTCGCCACCATGAAGATGAACTCTTATTACCTGTGAATATGGAATTCAAATACTATTTTCAAGTTTTAAATGCAGGTAACACTTTACATTATGTGTCAGTGTGGTACCAATTACAGCTTAAGTCTGATACTGTAAATCTATTGAGAGAGGACTGAGACAAGTTCTGTAGTAGCTCAAATTTTAACTAAAATTCAAGAAGATTTCTATTTGTTCTTCTTAAACAAGCCCATATTTAGTATCCTGGGACACTTAGTGTCTTGGAGATAAATATATTATGTTTTTAATGTAACAAACTTAAACGCCTTGCACTTTTTTTTTCCTTCCTCATCCCCTTTGAAATGAGAAAATGAGATCCTCATCTACCTACTTTCACACCTTAGTAGTTATTACATAATTTTCTTTACCCCTAATAAGGAAAGTCTGTATCCTCTGTTACAGTGTTCTGCAAAGACCACAGGATGGGGAAAGAGAAGTTCTATGCTATTCAAAATTGAGCTGTCTTCTGTCACTGTGTTTGAAGCCAGCTCTTTCTCTGGCTGACCTATAGTGCTGCAGCTACAGTGACAGCTCTTCAGCTACCCACTTTTGACTAGCATAGTATCCAACCCTCTGAAAGAGAAAAAAACCCCAAACAAACAGATATGTTGGTATCAGGGAAGCTGCTACAAAGAAAGCAAGGCTGTGCCTTAATCCTTGAAATAAAATATTGTAAGATTTAACATAAAAGTACAACATTGCTCTAAGTATCTAACTAGCATTTAGGTCACAACAACCCCATGCAACACTATGGGCTTTTGGAGGAGAGGCTTGAAAGCTCCCTGGCAGGAAAAGACCTGGGGGTGTTGGTTGGCACCCAGCTGATTATGAGGTGGCAATGTGCCCAGCANTCTTCCAAACAGAACAGTTCTATGATTCTATGATATATGACTAATTCAGATGTTTAGATGTTACTATGAAAACAGGTAGAATTCTATACTTTTCAGAGTAGCAATTAGGACAAAGACATTTCCAATGCTCAGGGAGAGCAATGGAGAGATTCTGACTCTGATCCATTGTCCTGGGCTGCTTCTTCCCACTTACAGAAAGCCCAGGTGCAGAGGTTGAACCTGTAGAGCAATCGGGTGCCATGTAAGAACATCTGCTGTGAAAATGTAGCAAGTAAGTCCAAGCTATTGAATTATACAAGCTATGCGGTCATTGAAGAAAGCAAACGAACAATCTACATTTAAACAATAAAATAAAGTTAATTTTCCTAGGGAATATTTCAGCTAGATGTGCAATCTTGGAGTCTGTTTGCTGGACTGTGCTTTTAACCAGAATATGAAACCCCAGTGTACAGGAAAAATTATCTATGCAAGTGATTCAGTATTAGTTAATTAGGTGCACTAGACTATTTTCCTCCCAGTGAATGGAGCTTGTATACTGGTATCTGCCATTAACACTAAATGGGGCTTATACATGTAAAATCCCCCTGGCATTGAGAGGGAAAAAAGCCTTTCAGTTTCATAAATAATGGATCAGTAGCAAAATTAGCATTTCATGAAAAATTTGAAAACCTAGAATGAAAATATAATACAATTTCTATTTTACGTGTCCCAGTTTGCCAATGCATCGGGTGATCCAACACACAGGTCATCTCCTGTACATCTACTACATAATCACATAAAAAATCTCAGTTATTTGCAGACTCAGCTGCTCACCTATGACCGATGTCCTCTGTGGCATTATGACAGTAAAGATGTCCTTCTTCCACCAGAACACCGTGGGTTATCTTTCTGGTGTAGGAATACTTCTGTGGTATTTTTTTATTGGGTTGTAATAAACACCATGACTTTTCTACTGTGAAGTGTTTCTTTTTCTGTTCATGTTACGTCACATGCTTGCACACAAATAAATAAATACAAGCAACTCTTGTCTGTTCTATTCCAGCAAATATTCATATGGAAAAAGGTCTAAGCCTGGGCTATTAAGCATGCACCCTGCAGATTATGTAGAGTACAATAAGTGAAGATACACCCATTCACGACAACAAACATTTTTACCTCCCAGTCAGCTCCTTTCATTCCAAATACTATCCAGAGTGACCAAGACAGGCAGTGATCTCCACTCATTTTAGCTGTGCTCCATACTAAACCTGGCTGTGTTTGAACAATCCAGAGTTTGTCATGAACCATGGTAGAACAACGATTGCAGCTTGTTTCTTACGTAACAAGATTCTGAAGATCTCACCTAAGCCAAGACTTCTCTATGAATTTGCACATTATATTTGGAACAGAGCAAGGAATAGCCCTACCAACTCCCACGAAAATCTCCAGACAAGGCCTGTGCATGGTGGTGTGATAAAAAAGGGCAAGAAATCCTTCACATGTGAAGATGAGTAGGAAAAAGATTTTAGCAGGTCCACCTAAAAATGGTAAGACATTGCCTTTCCCTTCTTTTCAGGATTCTGTATCTCAATCTCATGGCTTTAAAATGTGAAGCAAAACCTATTAACATGGGCTTTGTGTTTCCAAAGGAATATAAGTTGTAATGCCATCGGGAAATCAAATTCTGAGAGTCGCGGTTTTGGGTTCTTCCATATTCTGAGCTTAAATTTTGCAATAGTTCTTTTTTTCTTCCTCAGTGAGTAAGCACACATGTAGAACAGCCAGATGTAGGTTAATTTTACAGCCAGGCATACTTACAAATCAGTAGTTTTGGTCAGGAAGAAAACAAATAATAGCTTATTAACTTATAAGCATAAACCCATCAAACACAAATGCACTAACCTGTGCTCTTCGTCTGTAACTCCTGATATCAGTTTTCTCAAAGTGAATGAACAAATGCCCATTGAGAGCTACAGGAGAATCGCCAGGGCGTGCAGAGCGGCAGTTAGGAAAACAAAAGCTCAGCTCAAATTGAAA